>SNQN01000286.1:150149-166396 GCA_008642245.1 Bassia scoparia
CATTTGAGATCCTTTCATAATGTATGAAAATGGACACCTCCTAAGAATCACATTCAGTTAATATCTATTTGGTGCTAATGAATTTTTTAACAAATGTGGCAACTTTTTTGATATTATAATTTGATTGACATAGGAACAATCTTACCACCACAACACTGAATTTGAGGATCCATAAGAGTTTGCAGTTTCAGCGCCCGTAACTGTTATGTCTTGTTTTGGTTCATGTTAAAAAGGTGCCTAAACTCTTCTTTAAGATCTTTTTTGTCACACAAAATGCTAATCCACTGCATTATTCTCCTTACTCGAATGTGCTCGAACCAACAAAAGTATAGAGCACTCAGCTTTTGATGATTGCAAGTAATCGTGATCATTATCAGCAGATGATGCAGAAACTCGGGATGTAAACTTCATATTTTACCTATAATAATCAGGTACTTCAAGCCAATGTGATTGTTTTATTTTTTTAAAAGAAAAAAGAGATATGTTCCACAAGTGGGACCCAACGATGAACATGGTTCTCCAAGCACCACCATCAATTGGTCAATAAGGTGGAACCTTCTCAGACCAACGCAAAATCTAGCAAATTCTGTGCAATCATTTCTGTCAACTGCAGGTTGTTAGATGCTGCTTTTTCAACCGACGAACGCGAAGAACGAAAATAAAAATGGAAAGAAAGAAAGTCACAACGTCTGCAGACTGCCCAGAAATTTTTAACACGGAAAATGAGTTCTCTTTAAAGCAAAAATACTACTCAGTAATCATTATTAGATACAATAATAGATCTTTACCAACATCAGACTGGAATAAAATCCAAAGAGTGCAACTTTTGCGCTGATAAAATGAAATAGGAGATAAGGATAAAAGAGCTAGCCCTTCTTAGATGCCTTCAAATCGCTATGATGCCCCAAGGTTACACTAACTTCCTCTTATACGTAGTAGTGATGAGAAACACAGTGATGAGATAAGTGTCAGATGAAGAAGACAGGAACAGGAATGAACCCAATCATTCTGGCGCTTGGACATAGCAGCAATATCCTAATTTCCCATGCAGTTTGGGTTCTCTGGCAATTATCTCTTCTTTTACCACCAGAGAATTGTCACCACAGATATGCAAGCAGATGAAAAAAATAGACAATGTACTCCAGTGTCAGTTTATTGAGAACAATTGATCCATGCCAAAGATAACTTTGGCAATACAACTTACAAGCATGGATAACAAAGGAAGTACTTCCAGTCTTCCAAAAGTTTTATTTACAACTAAACAGTACTTAAATAATGAGATAGACTAATAAATAAAGACAAACAAATTCAAATTAGTGTCATCTAGTGAAAAGAACAAAAAGTCTAATCCTATTGACTAAACAAATCGAATCCTCTGAGTGATCGTTGAGGTCATGCATCCCTCCTTAGGACAAACAGTAACAATAAAGATGGTTAAAGGTCTTAAAGGCAAAGGAATCTGTGAGGCACGAGTGCTTGAATTCTTTAGCCTCACTTTGTCTAAAAATGCAATTAGCAATACAGTAAAAACCAATAACATCAGCTCAGTGGTTAAAAATAAGAACCTGAAGGACCAAATATTACGATGGACATTTCTGCTAATCAAAAGCATTTATCAAATCTAATTGCACTTAATATGAACTTATCTAAACTTTTCTAGGGTGACTCATTCTTTTTAAGTGAATGAGAACATACCATAAATGTCTTCTGTTCTCTCCCTCAAAAGTGGTCGGTAAGACAAGTGATAAATATTTACAATTCTCCTCTTCTATGGTTCTATGTTTGGAGAGAAGAAGCATGTCGATTGTTAATTGAGTGAAAACTCTTGGGAGAGAGCTATGCAGCCCTCAAATGCTCATGTTTAGGAGACAATCAATCCCACTCGAATGCTTGATAACTATCTTAGTTGCTTAATCTCATTCTCATCATTCATAATACTTCATCATTAGCTTTCAATGTTCGTCATCTATTAATCCACAAATATTAGCCATTTAACCATCACTTCAGTCCTCTTAATTTTCTTCACTCTCCTAAAATATCAGCCACGTTGGTGTCCTAACACAAATTGTGGGTCCCTACACAGCACAAGCCAACACTATATCCTACCCTATTCTCACAAGGCCAAAAATGAGGTGGTATCCTTCTCCATTGTATACTATAGTTGTGATATTGATATGATATATATATCTTAAATTGATTTTATCGTCCAAAGAAAACCACCCCAAATTATCGACAAAAAGTTAAACAAAGTGTTACAAATTAAATGCTACCCGAAATTAAAACAAAAATAAACTAGTACGCTAATGTGAAAATGCCAGAATCAGCACAGGGTAGCTTATCCATATTTTGTTGTTGTGCAGGTTTGGGTTATGTCCCCTCAATCAATCTGCTTTGTCAACCAAGATAATTCCAAGCTGTCTTCCATTTGAAACAAACATCTTGATGTCTTTCACCAAATTTGGTCCACGAAATTTCCACTTTTTGGTAGGGTAGATCTTTATACACATTGTTGACTCCCAAATATACAACTTTGTATAAAAAAGAAGCTAAAGTTGTTAAAACTATCCTACATTCAAGCGTAAAGCGAAATGCTAAGAGCTAACATAGAATGCCAAACTGAAATTATATAATAAGAACTGACCTTTTCACCACTCCTCTTTTTATTGCATCGCCCACTGTTCTCAACAAAACAACAGGGCATGGAGTTTGCCTAGGTTGAAATATTAGTAGAAATTACAATAAGTATAGCTTTATATTTTTCAATGATAAAAACAGTATTATTATTTACAACACAAAACTAAAATCACAACTGAATAAATAATATCAGTAGACAATTATATAATTTCTCGTAAATGGTAGGTTCGATAGCGTTTACATAAAACATCATTGCAAGTGGTTGCAACAGTTAAGGTAAAGAGAGAGTAGAATATGCAAGAGATAGTATAAACATGGAGATTTCACAACTTTTCAGAATATATCCATCACATACCAACAATTAGGACAGTTCACAGGTGCATTTAATAACATTCAAATAATAAGGAACCGCCATAGACAGCCACAAGTTTTAAGGATAATGGATGGCTTTATCAAGCATCAGAAGTTAGGAGTACGCTCCTCACTAGTTTGGGAACCCTCTAACACACGGAGGTAATTTACGAAAACATGGAACGATATACCCATTATAAATCACAACATCAAAAATGCTACCATCTTCCAGTTAGGAGTCAAATAACTTAAGCGTAATATATAAATCACACATCAAATTAGGCGATATCAAGGACGAAGGAAAAAAAGAAGAAATAACAGATAATAATGGATACGATACTCTGAGAGAAAGAGAAATGGATAGCGTCTAGATAAGAAGTAGACGAGATCAGTCAATCTTTGTTTCTGCAAGTTACTTGGGGACGGTGATAAAAGTAATAAAATGAGAGAAATATTCAAATGTAAGTTGATATGTACAAGATTTGTGTGTGTACTCTTCGAGTGTAGCTACAGAAAAACTATAAGTTGGTCATTCAGTTAAAAGGAATAAAATTCATGGCGTTATAATTCCCGTTTGCTTAATTTTATTGTTGAGAGTCAAAACGCGTCACTGGACCCACTAAAACAGATCGGCTAATATTCCATATTATTTGCCTGGAAAATTCAAATTATATTTGGGTACTGTTATCTGCATAAATTACCGCAAAACTGCAATCAAACTTAATAACTTAAATGATCGGCTAGTTGTTTTTAAAAATTTTTTTTAAAAAATACGGGTTAGTTGTTTCTAAACAGATGAAAAATGCAGATAGTTAATCGGAAATTTCCTTAAAAAATTAAAAAGGAAATGGCTGCACAAAAGACGAGAAATGCGACTGAAGAACGACCATAAAGATTCATACCAGGATCCTCTTTCCTTATCGGCCCCAACACACGGGACAATTTTAAGAAGACCTCAGATCTTCGTAGAAGAAAAATTCTTTCAATAACTTAAATACATCTGAGGATGTGACATGGGAGAATTTTTCTGTTAGACTGAGTCACTAATGTTGAAAGTAAGTGTGGGAGACAACAGCAAGGCACGATTCCATAGCCTTTCCAAAACTATCTGATCTATATAGCTTTGCGTATTTTAACTAGTCTTGTCACTTGCCTCCTAAAGAGTATCTTGACACTTCTGTATCATTCATATTCGATTTAACATGCATGGGTACAAAGCAATACTATAATCGTATGGTGCCTTTAATCCAACTCAAAAACTGTTCTATGCCCAAATTAAAAAAATAAGTTAGAAAAATATTATATGATAGATGAGGACAAAGGGAGAATATTTAACAGAAGGAAACAGGAATAAGAGATACAAAATTGTGGTCACAATGATCATATCCAACCAAAACCCTTGAAAGTATGATTTACTTGTCATTGTGTAAGAAAGCATAACTTATAGAAATTTTGAAATATTTCATGGTGAGTTGAGTTTGACATATGCGATATTTTTTCACTATATTTAGCAACCAAACTCCGTATAGGTTATCAACGTCTCAAAAATGTCTGCTACAAAAAGGATAGCTTACACATATTTAGACTTTTCTCTAAGAACGAGAGTGTGGCCCTAGCGAACACTCATAGCAATTGCCTCAGTCACCACACACACCTAGAGCGAAAACAGTTACTAGCCTTTGGCGGTGGATATTCACCTAAAACCTTCATTTTTTAGTGTAGAAATACATAGAAGAAGAAGTAATCCGCACATTTCTGAGAAAGATATCTCGAATTATAATTGGTATGATTTTAGAAGCTATTTTACCACGACAACTAAAACAAATAGTGTAGTCTCATGTATAAGTGAAAAGATCTTAAACATGTATAATTAATTTAAGTATCATCGATAAATTACTAATGATGTTTAGGCGTAGATTTGTATATATCGAGGTACCCATAACACATTGTGCACATGAGAAAAGAAATCGCTGGAGTTTACGAAATGAGTTGTGATTAGATAAGACGATAGAGAAAAATATAAATTAAACCAATAAAAAATTTAATCATTAAGGTATGCTATATATTTAATTTTATTTTATTATACACTTTTTCTATTAATTTTGTTTTAAATAATTCTTCAGATTTGCTAATCAATGCTGAAAAGGATCCTGGGAGGACATTAGAAAGGAGTAAGTACATTAATGTCTTTACAATGTCCAGACACTTTTCAAACGGCCAATACAGCTAATTTTAGAGATCTAATGTCATAATATTATCGATACTATTAGATACTATATATGATTAATAGTGCTCATTTTATTTGAGAAAATGTTAACATCCAAATATAGTTTAAATCACGCTAATCTCAACATAATAAACTTTTACATGGCAAGAGAAGAAAAGGAAACTAATAAAATACATTGATATTATCTATAACCGAGGACTATGTCACAAAAAGTATTGATTAACAAACATATTAATTCCTTTGCTTGGAGAGTTTCATCTGTTAACTATAAGACCAGGTTCCACCAAAAATCAATAATCATGAAGATGCATACAACAACTATTCGTGTTGAAAAAGGTGCTATACGCTCTTTCTTAAGCACTGAAGGCGTCAAGCTTACGATACTAAGTGTGGTCAAGCTCACTTTAAATCTACAATGGCTCTAAAAAGGCGTGCAGTTCGCCGTTTGTGGCAGATGCAAAGATGTCTGGCAGTCTCGCTAGAGCTATACATTACTACCCAAAATATTTTTCTCAAGAAGGTTTCAGCCCATTACCTCTGCGCATATGTGCGCCTCATCAATGATGGCCGAACCTAAGACTGTTGTCCTCTATAGTTTACTCTTCTAAGAAAACAACCAGATCTCCTTAGTGCGCCTTTATTAGACTTCTTACTGTCATACTAACTCTATTTTCATGCCTAATCTCTATACAACATACTCCCCAAACACTTTTGTGAAATAATAGCTATCACTTAATTTATATTATATTTTAATCAGATAATCTATATGTGAGTGCGTTGGATAATGTAGCGTTAGTGTTCGTGTTTGAGAAGAATAATAGAAAATAGGGCGATTCCACTACATTATTCTGTTGTGAATTTACAATTACAATATGAAATAGCTTTGTATTATTATCTTATAGAAGAGTGCAACTACATAGTTAAATACAAAGGTATGTCTCTTCTGACTAATCAATTATGTTGATTTAAATTTGAACTATTTCTAATAGACTCGAACAAATTTCACTCTAATTATGGAGTGAGGTTAAATAAGATATGATTCTTTACTCAACAGTATTACTAGATGGACAAATGAACTTTTCTTCTTTTACAATTCAAGTATTGTAAAAATAAGTTGAAGAGAAAAGTCAAGGCCAAAAAGCTCAAACAGGAAGGGAAGAAAACAAATTTCTTATATTCGCCACAACATTGAAAATGAAAAGATATCATAGACATTAAGTTTACCCAAAATCTACAAGAACAAATAATACTACTTAAAAAGAACACAGCAATCCAGTCTTCAAGACTAATATTGCCAAGACCAAACAAGGCAATTAAAAAATATTAAGTTCCAGTAGTTTGTCAGCGTTTAAAGTATTGTTCTAATGCGAATTTGCAACACCTATACCATTCTGATTAAAATTTGTGATCAATTTCATTTTGCATCTCATCCTGTTTTTAGGAATATGTCCAACTTCCCGAGCCTAGTATATTGTGGATCCATTAAAGTCCAGACCCAAAACACTTTCCAATATAACTCCTAATGTTCAATTTGGAAAATCGTGGAAACTAGGTATCAATAAATAGGTCCACAATCTTGTAGAATGCACCTAAATTATACATATAATACTGCGAGCAAATGACGTGTTAACAAATGCTAGAAAAAAAACTTATGTAAAGCTGTCCACTAGAATGATTTGTCTGGCATAACTCTCATATGCGTATCTTCACTCTTAATTTTTTGGCTCGTTACTTACAAAGAGTTGTTCAATACAATTGTATATCTCACCAATATTTCTGAGTTATTTCAATTTGTATATTAACCATCGTGTTTATAAAATTACCTCTTGCCGCACTATCATGCTTCAATATGAGGCAGGTTCTAGGGGCATCACTATTGTAGGGATCTAATTCTACAATTTAGACCGACATTTAAGTCTAACCTAGGTGGCGCACTCTGACAATTATAGTGTCAAAACATATTATCTACCAAACAGTATTAGACACATCTTAACAACTTCTCTCCTTAAGTTATGAGTGCACTACACTGCTAGCGAATGACGCACACAACAAAAGGCAGCTACAGAGCACCGACACACTACCCTCTTCATTTGCGCGACATGTGTGTGCAATGCGGCCATAGAAGTCTTATTCAGCTATAAATCTCCCACCTCATCATAACATTACAACACTCAACACCAAACAAAATGGAGCTTGATTACAAAATAGAACCAGTGACAGGATGATAGACATCACAATAGTCGTAGCAATGAATCCCTTGTGCTATAATGGCTATCCCTCCTCATTTTTATCCTCATCTAACAGGTCTTTTATTTAAACTTACCCCATAATACTTCAACGCAATGAAGAGAGCGTTTTCTATGATTATTCAGAGTGCGATATCATCTAAGGGAGCCTTAACTAAAAGAATTACCCTTACATGGTTGAAAAATCCAAAGAGAGTATATCCCATCTGATGCACTCGCCTTACCTACAGGAAATTACATGAGTATAAGAGGATTCTTGAATAGATATGGAACACAAAAAGGGCGTGCATGTTAGACTTAATTAGCCAGAGCACAAACTTTAGCCCCAACATTTCAATTCATAGTGCGAATAAGCACGTCATTTCAACTATCCTCCTTCAACAAGACCTGGTGTGTCGGGTACGCCATAATAAAATGCTTATGCATCCTACATAGTCCAATTAAACCCTGCTCTTTGGCGGTAGATATCATCGAAGTATTGACTCTGAAGCGCGTCCAGACAGTTATCACTAGTCAATGAAAAACCATCGAAAAAATTTTTTCAAGAAAATTAAAAATAAACGCTCAGATAGATAAAGTATACAAGAAATAAAGTAGACGTCGGGAAAAAAATGTTTTTTCTGTCTTTCCAATTGATGCATAGTATATAATGTCATCTTAAATTTGATGTATTAAAAAAATTATTCAACAATTATGATTTTGTTCGAGTCAGAGAGACCCCGGTGTGTGCAGATCGCTAAGGTGGATCACAGACCGAAATAGGTTCCGTATCAATAATTTGAAATCTCTTAGTCAAGGTTTTCGGGTGGTTGAGTTTGAGTGTGTTTGCTAAACCAAACCATTCATAAAACTCCAAACCATGTCAGTCATTGAGTAAGTTTTTGGAGTTGCGCTGGTAACAAGGGTTACAAAACAGCTCTGCTTTATGTTCTAGGGGTTGTCTTATTTCGGAAGCTCCACTAATAAGATTAAAAAAACAATTCCTTCTTGTTTCAAGTTAGAGGACTGCTTTGAAAACAATAAAGCAGACAATATGCCTTACAAACGTATGATGGCCGCGTTACACCCGGGTTATATTGAGTTTTTGCCGAGAGTGACGTAAGTATTTGGGTTGTTTTAGTCTGAAATAAGAGTTATAATGAATATAAGAATGAGCAGTGTCAAAACAATGGAACATTATTGTTTCAGTATCAGCATATAAATATCGCTCAAGGAATTACTTAAACTATATTAAAATCATAATAGTTTTGAAAACTGACAACAACGAAAGTTTTCATATTTTGGTTTTTTTCAAAAAATAAAAAATAGCTTAAAGAAATCAAGCGAACGATCAAATTATTAATAATACACAACCCCCTAACTTCGAAAATTATTCTGCGGATACCATTCTTCTTCTGAGATATTCCAAATTCTTATGTAGCTCTTCACACTTACAGTTTTAATTGACACACATTGAGTCGAGACTATCTGCTGTGACCTACACAGCACAAGGCACACACTATATCCTACCCTAGTTCTCACAAGGCAAAATGGGGCTATCCTTCATTTTGTGAGATAGATATATCTAATATTCGTCCAAGAAACCACCCCAAAACATCACAAAAGTAAACAAAAGGGTTACATAAGCTTCAGAAATTAAAAAAAAAAAGTTACCTGAAATGCCAGAATCAACGGTATCCATATTTTGTTTTGTGCATTTGGGTTAGGTCCCTCAATCAATCGCTTGTCAACCAAGATACCCTTACTTCCATTTGAAACAACATCTATGATAGTCTTCACCAAATTTGGTATCCACGAAATTCCATTTGGTAGAATCTATAATGTTGACAGCAATTACCAATCTTAAAAAAGAATCTTAAGGTGTAAAACTATCACATCAAGCTTAAAGCAAATGCTAAGAGCAATAGTGCAACGGAAATGATAAGAACTGACCTTTTCACCACTCTCGTTTTTATTGCATCGCCCACTGTTCTCAACCAAAACAACAGGCATGGAGTTTGCCTAGGTGAAATATAAAAAATTAAAAAGAGATTCAATGTTCAATTCTTTAAAGTGGTAGGTTCTGAATAGCTTTACATAAACATCATTGCAACTTGCAAGTTTGCAACAGTGGTAAAGAGAGAGGAGAATATGCAAGAGATGTATAAACAGGATTTCAACTTTTCAGAATATATCCATCACATAACACAATTTAGAAGTCCAGGCATTTAATAACATTCCAAGAATAGTGGAGTAGTAAAGATTAACAGTGACAGAGAAGTTAGAATGCATGAAACTATGCCATCATGCCCTAATAATAAAAAATTGGAAAATTTGCCATTAACTACCCACATTTTCCATCTTTTTAGAAACAACAACCCTTTTTTTTAAAAAAAAAAAAATATTTATTTAAAAACAACTAGCCAGTTTTTAAGTCAAGTTTGCGAATCACTACCCAATGCGAATTTCCGGCCAAAAAAAGAGATCCGGCTAGTGGGTCCCTTAGATTTTCCAATTTTCGTCTTTATATACTCGATTTTCCTCTTATTTCAGACTCTTAAACTCGATTTTTCTTATGTTTCTTCTACAATTACCTTTCTTCCTTTTTTTATTTTTTTTGCTAAAAACTTCGAATTTCCTCTTCTTTTTCACACTCTAAATTTTTCTAACCAATTTGTTTCCTTTGACTGGTAAATTTGTTCTTCAAATTTTTAGGGTTTTGAATGTTTTAACTATTCTGGTTTTCAATTCGCAATTTTTCTTGCTGAACATCAAGTACACAGGGCAAATGAAAGATCTCTTCATCTCTTGCTGAACATCAAACACACATATCTCCCTGATAACTTTTCTGTTCAAGATCACATCCTTCTGGAAATCCCCTGCGTACACCATATTTTATCTGTTCTTATCAAAGGTTCTGGTCCAACAGAACCAAAATGCAAAGACTATTCAATACAGGAACCATTAGCAATGTTTTAAGAATAAGGATATAGCATTCGAGGTTAGGAGTGAGCATCTACAGTTTGAGAAAACCTCATCACGGAAATCAGAACATGACTGATACACCATATAATCACCATCATAATGCTCATTCCAGTTAGGAGTGAGCATCTTGCTTATAAATCCACATCAAATTGGTATCAYAGATGAAGAAAAAAGAAATAAAGTAAAGGGGAGTCCGAAGGAAAGAGAAGAAGCGATGAAAGAGGGAGTTTGATTGTGACTTGGGTGGGTTGGAGTAATAAATGAGGGANGATATATCTAATATTCGTCCAAGAAACCACCCCAAAACATCACAAAAGTAAACAAAAGGGTTACATAAGCTTCAGAAATTAAAAAAAAAAAGTTACCTGAAATGCCAGAATCAACGGTATCCATATTTTGTTTTGTGCATTTGGGTTAGGTCCCTCAATCAATCGCTTGTCAACCAAGATACCCTTACTTCCATTTGAAACAACATCTATGATAGTCTTCACCAAATTTGGTATCCACGAAATTCCATTTGGTAGAATCTATAATGTTGACAGCAATTACCAATTGTAAAAAAGAAGCTAAAGGTGTAAAACTATTACATCAAGCTTAAAGCGAATGCTAAGAGCAATAGTGCAACGGAAATAATAAGAACTGACCTTTTCACCACTCTCGTTTTTATTGCATCGCCCACTGTTCTCAACCAAAACAACAGGCATGGAGTTTGCCTAGGTGAAATATAGAAAATTAAAAAGAGATTTAATGTTCAGGAAAAACAGTTAAACACAAACTAATCAAATGAAAAAATAATTCAGAGACAATTTTAATTCTTTAAAGTGGTAGGTTCTGAATAGCTTTACATAAACATCATTGCAAGTTTGCAACAGTGGTAAAGAGAGAGGAGAATATGCAAGAGATGTATAAACAGGATTTCAACTTTTCAGAATATATCCATCACATTACACAATTTAGAAGTCCAGGCATTTAATAACATTCCAAATATACAGGAACCATAAGCAATGTTTTAAGGATAAGGATATAGCATAAGAAGTTAGGAGTGAGCATCTACAGTTTGAGAAAACCTCATCACGGAAATCAGAACATGACTGATACACCATATAATCACCATCATAATGCTCATTCCAGTTAGGAGTGAGCATCTTGCTTATAAATCCACATCAAATTGGTATCAYYGATGAAGAAAAAAGAAATAAAGTAAAGGGGAGTCCGAAGGAAAGAGAAGAAGCGATGAAAGAGGGAGTTTGATTGTGACTTGGGTGGGTTGGAGTAATAAATGAGGGAATTAATTGAAGTAAATGGGGGGTATAAGGGTAATTGCGTATAATCAGGTTAATTTGGAGGGAAAACGCGTGCAGCTGGGACCCACGATCGGAATATTCCTTATTTTGGCTGGAAATTCATATTGGGTAGTGATTTGCAAATCGCAAACATAACTTAAAAATTGGCTAGTTGTTTTTAAAATTTTTTTTAAAAAAACGGGTAGTTGTTTCTAAACAGATGAAAAATGCAGATAGTTAATGGAAAATTTTCCTTAAAAATTAAAAGGAAAATGCTGCACAAAAGACGAGAATGGACTGAAGAACGCCATAAAGATTTCATACCAGGGAATCCTGCTTCCTTATTCGGCCCCCAACACGGACAATTTTAAGAAGAGCCTCAGATCTTCTAGAGAAAAATTCTTCATAACTTAAACCATCTGGGGGTGACAGCTGAGCATGAGTAAGGACAACAGCAGCACGATTCCATATTGCCTTTCCAAAACTATCTGTAATAGCTTTGATTATCTGCCTGTCCAAATTATCCACTCTGTAGGCATCCAATCGATCAACATACAGCAATATATCGATGGTCTTATCCAACAAYAAGCTGTGRCAYCCAAATAAAAAAAWTAAGTTAGAATAAGATGATGAGGACAAAGGGGAAATAGAAGGAAAAGGAAGAACAAAATGTTCACAYATGTCAACAACAAACCCAGTAATTTTGTTGTGAGAAATATACAAGATGTATCAGTATTGATTTGTTGTGCATTTTACAATTACAACAAACCCGTAGGTTTCACCCGAAATACTGCAAAGCTACATTGTAGCTTAGKAGACAAGTGTGCCTAGCATTWAATGCTAGTACACACACAAGGAAAACAGTAAGCTTMGGCMGTGGATATTCACCAACCTTCATTTTGTGGTGAAAAGGGAAAGAGTAATCCGCCTTTTATAGAAGATAAATCATAATTGTATGATGAACTATTTTACCACAGACAACTAAAACAATAGTGTAGTATAAGTTGAAAAAAGAAATAACATGCTAATTAATGTATATGTTAAATATATGATGTCGTAGATGTACGAGGACCCTAAATTTGTGCAAGAGATCGCGCGGTTCGAAAGTGATAGAAAAGACGTAAAAGAATTAAAATAAAAAATTATAAAGGTTGCATATTTTATTTTATTTTTCATTTCTTTTAATTTTATTTAATTTTAGTCTATCAATGCTGAAAGGACGAAAATTATGAAAAGAGGTATTAAGCTTTTACAGCATCACCATACTACAAGCTAATTAGTATGCATAAATATTACGTTTAGCATACATAATTAAGTCCATTGTATTTGAGAAATAACCAAGTATCGTACCCAAATAAAATTACATGGCAAGGAAGAAAAGAGACAAACATTATATAAGATAGTCACAAATGGATAAATATTTTCCCTTGCAGTTCCTGATATAGAGTTCCCCAATATGGGCAAACAACTATCAGTGTTTGAAAAGGCACGCCTTAGCATAAGGCGCTAGGCGATGGTGGTAAGCACTTATTATGGCCAAGCGAGGCGTTTGTGGTGGTGCAGGTGAGGCGCACTAGAGGCTTCTTTCCCAATTTTTTCTCAGAATTTTCCAATTACTTCATAGGTGCGCCTCACTTCAATGAGGCGCACTAAACGTGCCTATGGCTCTAGGAAAATCCAATCTGCCTTAGTGCGCCTTATGCTTTTTTTATAATTGGCAACCTATACAAAACATATCCCCAAAAAATTTGGCTGAAATAACTATCACTTAATTTATTTATAACAGATAATGGGTGATAATGTAGTGTTCGGCTTTATAGAAAAATAGAATAGGGTTCCACACATCTGTTGTGGATTTACAATTACATAGAAGGTATATATAGAAGAGTGCTCAAGTTAAAACAAAGGGTTCGTTTCTTGACTATAACTTATTTGTTATAATTTGACTTATTAATGCTTTTAGAGTGCTTATTAGTAATGTTCTTTTCAACTTATTACTTAATTGAACTTTTCTTTTCCAAATAAAGTTATTAAAATAAGTTGAAGAGAAAACAAGGCCAAAGCTCAAACAGGCATGGAAGGAAACAAATTCTTATATATCGCACACATGAAAATGAATGATTCAACTAAAGGTTTACCAAAATACAAGGACCAATATTACACTTAAAGACACACAATCCGCCCAAAAATTTGCCAACGCAAACAGCAGTAAAAAATTAGTTTCCCAGTTGCAGCATTTAAGCGAATTTCACACCATCCATTTAAAAATTTCCAATTCCCACCATCCTGAGAAATGTCCAACTTCCCGGCCTATTATGGTCCATAAAGTCCAGACCCAAAAACTTCCCAACTCCAATTTCAATGGAAAATTGTGAAACTGGAAAGGTCACCTGAGCCTAAATTTACATAAGCAGCATGCTGTACAACTAGAAAAACTGAAGCTCAAAGATGTCTCAAACTCTTAGTTACCCTATTTTTGCTTTACAAGTTCAATATTGAATCCATTCTAAGTTCTGCTTTCATTTAATTAACAATGTTTTACATAAACTGCGCTCTTAGCTGGCTCAAGTGTGGCTCAGCACCGTGCTTTAGGGTCAATGCAAGACGCACTTTCAATGAGTGCGCCACCTGCATTTGGTTCACACCAACATTTATTCATTATATTTTCCTTCATTTTTCTTTAGGGTGCCTCACTTCTATGATACACTAATCATCAGCGCCGCGAGCCGCACTACTATACGCCTGATCGCCCTTTGGCCTCTGTGGTCTTCCGATCATATTTATCAATTTTCATTACAATCAACAAAAAATGGAGCTGTTAAAATAGCAGTGAGTGGACATGGAATGGAGGGTAAAGGAATATATCCCTGCAAGTATCCCCTCTCTTACTATGAGTCTCATTTGACCATAATTCCCGCATAAAGTTTTCTTTATAGTGGTTCCATACGGGAGCAAAAAGATAAGCCCTAAGGGGAATCTCAAGACGGTTATCAGTGCACTCTTATAACAGAATTACATGAAGTATAGAGATTTTTAAAGATAAAAGTGTGTAACTTAATTAGCCAACACAAACCTTTTTATCATATCAATAGCACGGTCATTCACATATCCTCCTTCAACAAGACCTGGTGTGTCAATAATGTTCAATGTAAACCCTGCTCTTTGGCGAGATATCATCGAAGGTCTTGATGCTTCAGACTGACATTCAATGAAAACATGAAAGAATTAAAAATTCAATATAGATATAAAAAAAAGACTGGGAAAAAATGTTTTTTCTCGTCTTTCCAAGTTGATGCATAGTAAATGTTTTAAATTGATTATTAAAAAATTATCAACAAMTTGATTTTGGTCACAAGGAAGTGTGTGCAGTATCCTAAGGGTGGACACAGACCAAATAGTTCATCAATAATTTGAAATCTACTTAGTCAAMGTTTCGTTTGAGTTTGATTTGTTTGCAAACAAACCATTCTAAAACTCAACATTATATTTTGATTCCTTAACAAGTCAAACACTCTGTTGTGTTTGGTTTGTTTATTTCGGAACTCACTAACTTAAGATTAAAAAACAAATCCTTCTTTTTTTCAATAAGGAGGCTTGAAACAAAAGCAACAATATCCTACAACTTATAGGCCCGTACACCCGTTTAGTATCAGAGTGGGGTTATTTGGGTTTTTTTTCTGAAAATAATATGAATATATGATATATAATTATATAGCATATAAATGATCAAGAATTACTTAAATATATTAAAATCATAATAGTTTTGAAAACTGACAACAACGAAGTTTTCTATTTTGGTTTTTTTCAAAAAAATAAATAAATAGCTTAAAACAAAAACGATAACAAAAAGACCCTCTGAAATTATTCGGACCATTGTGAATTCAATTTTATGGCTTCTACTTCAGTTATTGACACACTAGACTACTAGAGTGGCTTTAAGTGCATACTAAAATGAGAGAGCAAGGACAACCATTGCATATAAATACCACTACAATCCACCAAGATAGTTAATATATTGGATATTGACCAAGACTAATCACTCAATAAACTAGTTGAATRTWAAAACATGGAATGAAAAGAAATTAGAGAAAAACAATAGGACAAAATGACATTCATGCCAGGGTGATGAAGCCATACCTGAAAAGCGCTGACCGCTACTACTCGTTCGCCAAAGACTGAGTTCACAGTTGAGGATTTTCCAACACCACCTTTCCCCATTACAAGGATAGTCAATGAATCCACATTCTACCGCACAAAACAGTACCACATACAAATTTATCAAAACCCACTTTGTAACAATGACAAAATTCAACAATACTGCAAAAATTATTTTTTAAAAAAAAAGATAAAGATAAATGGGCTAAACCTCTTGCTTCAATTTTCCCAATAATTCGAGCAACTTGGCTTGGGTAGCTGCAGGAAACTGCTGAATTCCACTCCATTCACGAACTATTTGACCAGCCATCCTAAACTTTCACCTGCTCAATTCATACAAAACTTAGCTCAATTTTCCAGAAGAAAAAGGGCATCAATAAATTAAAA
>SNQN01000287.1:0-148864 GCA_008642245.1 Bassia scoparia
AAATTCCATCTAAACAAGCATCGCACATGAATTGATTAGGGAACTTGACATTTGGAAGACCAACTACCAAGTTCTGTGAGTGAAGCTTGTTCATAAGAGAGAAACTCGCATGTCCAAATCTTTTGTGCCAGATTAAAGCATCATCCTCAATCACACTGAGACAGGTCAGGTTGTTCCTTGGAACAGTGTTGAGATCCACTATATAAGTGTTCCCTCTCCTGTTTCCTTCAAGAACAATTAACCCAGTGTGGTTGTTGATGATGTGACAATTTTCGGTGGTAAATTTTACTGTGTTACCCTTGTCACAAAATGGTGATATACTTAGTAGATTATGTTTAAGACCCTCGACCAAAAATACATTATCAATACAGTGAGAACTGGACTTACCGACTTTACCTTTTGCTAGGATTTCAACTTTCTTATTGTCACCGAAAGTCACAGTTCCACCAATATAGGCCTCTAGTGAGAGAAACTTGGATTCATCTCCTGTCATATGCTTAGAACAACCACTATCGAGGTACCTTGTGTTGTTCCCCCTCACTAGGACCTGCAAAAGAACTTAAGGGTTAGTATGAGGAACCCGGTTTTCCTCGGGTTCCTTTGAAGAGGAAGTGGAAGCCTTTTCATCTTTCTTAATCCATACTTGTTTTACATTACTTTTATGGGCAGTTTGCTTCCTTATGCAGTTATCTACATAGTGTCCGGTTTTACCACAGAATGTGCAAACCTTGTTACTAGGTAAATCTACATATTTCTTCTTCTTTCCTTTGTGCTTAACATGTACATATCCTAGTCCTTCAGTTCTTTTCACTTGAGCTTCTTCAATCCATTTAGGGACAAAATATTGACTCATGTCTTTATTTTTTGGGTCTCAAGTTCCTTCTCAATTTTTGCTTTTTCAAGTTTGAGTTCCTCAAGATTGTTCTTGAGTTCCTTAAATTCTTTTATGAAATTATTCGAGGAGGAACTTGTACCACTTATGTCAACATTCATCATTTTATATTGAGCCACTTCAATACCAAGGATTATATTTTTCTGTTTGAGCTTTTCCACAAGTTCCTTCAAAAGAAGATTCTTGTCGAACAACTCAAAGAATCTATTTTGAACATCAGTTCTATGATTCTCTATCCAGGACACATGGTCTTTATAAGCTTTTAGTGCTTTTTCAGATTGATTCAKACTCTTGGTAATGTACCTCCAGTCTTCATCATATACTATTATTAGGTCAACCAAGTCTTGCTTAGAAAATGTAAGCAGTTTTTCAGGATTAGGATATACCTCTTTTTCTTGAGTTTCATCATCATTTTTGGCCATCAGACATAGATGAGCTGTCTCAGTTTCAGGTGTTGCTTCATCATTTTTACTGTCCGACTCTCCCCATGCAACAATCATTGCTTTTTTGACATCTGACTTGTTGAAGTTTCTTGTTCCCTTGTTAACCGTCTTGACTTTGCCTTTTTCTTTGTCGAGATTCAGAGGGCAATGTTTCACCCAATGATTAGTTGCTCCACATCGATGACAAGCTTGGTCACCTGTTTTCTTGACAAAGTTCTTAGAGAGTTTGTTAGATTTAAACATTCTTTTGAACCTTCTTACCAGCATGGCAGCTTCATCTTCATCCACCTCAGATTCCTCAAACTCATTAGCTTTCAGTGCCAAGTTCTTTCCCTTATTGAGATCACTTATGCTGGACCCAATGTGTAATTTGTGAGTCATAAGGGATCCAGCCAATTGATCAATATTGAACTTGGTGAAGTCCTTGGTYTCTTGGAGGGCAGTTACCTTTGCTCTCCATCTTTCATCTTGAGGTAGACTTCGAAGAATCTTCCTTACCTGTTCATCAGTAGGAATATTCTTGCCAAGAGAAACTAATTCATTTGTAATGTTAGTAAACCTTGTAAACACATTTTGAATAGTTTCTTTAGGTTCCATTTCAAATCGCTCATGTTTAGACATCAGTAAGTCTATTTTAGAGCGTTTTACTTCATTTGTTCCTTCATGTGTTATCTCTAACAAATCCCATATTTCTTTTGCATTCTTGCATCCCATGACACGATTGTGTTCATGGGGTCCAAGACCACAATGTAGGATTTTGATAGCAAGGGCATTTAGTTCAAGTTTATCAAAGTCTTCTTTATCAAATTCAGACATAGGTTTAGGARCTACCTCATTGTTTACCGTCTTGGTGATTTCAAAGTCACCAACTTCTATGACTCGCCATACTTGGTAGTCTCGGCCTTAATGAATATTTCCATTCTATTCTTCCAGTAAGAATAGAATTTTCCATTGAACATCGGCGGTCTCTGAGTAGAGTATCCTTCTTCAAGCTTCTCGCATTGATTCATTTCTCCAACTAGCTCTAAACGTTCAGTTCTCTCTTCAGGGTTTCCTAWTGTCTACGAGGAACTTAGCTCTGATACCAATTGTTGGATCGACTGAACAATACAARAGGGGGGGTGAATTGTATTTGAGGAACTTAAGTTACTTTTCGCGGAATTAAAAGAAACTTAACTAGAGAAACACGAGATCAGAGATTTTCCAAACACAAACTCTCAAGACAAACGCCAAGAGAGGAAAAACTGTGGCCTGATGCAACACAGGACTTCGTCTTTAATTTATTATAATAGGATCAAACACCTAATTACAATCTAAGACCCTCGTTCTCAGTTCAATGAAGAACTTCTTGAACCCTTACAACCAACTCCTCTATTGGTCACACAATCTATCTCTCGATTTCAATGAAATCCCTCGGCTATGACTTACTCTTACAACCCCTTGCTATAATCAATAGATCAAAGCACTTTTACAACTAAATTTAACTGAAGACTTGGCACTGGTATAAAGAATAAAGCTCTTAATATTTCTATGCTCAAAGTGTATATCGTTTATACTAAGTGAGAGTATTTATAGAGTGAGATTGTAAGCGTGGAAGCCGAGCAGTAAATTCACCATCACGCTACATCCTATTTTGTAGGAGTAGTGCTTAGTGGAACTTGACTACCAAGTCCACAAACACACGATCTCAATTCTACCGTTTATACCCGTTGAGGTTCCTAATTTCCCTCAATCAGTTAGCTTGATGATCAAGCCATCTTATACACGTTTTTCAACTAACTTCCTTATTTCTAGGATTAAATTTTTCTTTTAAAAAAACCGAATAAGGATTTTTACTTTAAACATAAAACATTTATATCAAAGATAATATAACATATAGTTTTTAAGAAAATAGAAAGCCAGAAAATAATTCTTAACAATTTATAAAAAGATTTTATTTATAAAGTATTTACAAGATACCTAGGTTTTATTTTCTTTTTACAAACCAATGAATTATATCCTTTAACTATTTAATTCACGAACTTATATTATATCTTTCTTTATCCTACGAGCTTATATTTCATACCATACTGCCATGCTATACAATAAATCTAAAATTACAAAATCCTAGATCTATTGTACCAAATATCTCGAAAACCGTTTAAGGCAATTCTGCCAAGGAACTCGAGTCTTCCTTTGAGATGAGCTTCTTCCTTGAGCTCTGTTTAATGCATTCAAGAAACCCGGGAACTTCTTCCTTCTCCTAAGATTATCATCATTCCTTTAAGACATCTTGAATCATTAAAAACATGAAAAAACAACACTTAGCACACATATTAGATAAACACTTATGAGTTTACCTTAGTTGGTTTCTTGTGTCATTCATCAAAATTCATAGGGTTCAACACGTATGCTGTAAGGTGTGGTCAATGTTTGTCAAATAATGGTTATGTGTAGAGTTTAAGGGAACTGTAATTCTCTTGGCGAGGTAGAAAGTCGGGTTAGAGGGCTATGAGGAAACTCTGAAATGAAAGAGGGAAAGGGTGTATTGAAAAAAGCTAACAAACAATCACAAATGGAAATAATTGTATTTTCTTTGTTGATCCTTTATGACCAAACATCTTTAAATTAGAAGCAGCCATGTGAACCAAGTCAGCAAACACAAACTATGACCTATGTACTTTGGCTAAAGAATTATGTAAAGACAATAAACGTGCATATGTATTGGCAGCACGACTTATTATATGGACACAGGAAGTTGGTTGGTTAAAATAACATCTATTAAGGAATGGTGTGATATTTAAAAACACCCTTTAATATCGGAAAGCTCGAGATTATTGATCCAACACTTAGCTTAGACAGAACTAGAAAATTTTAAAGTATATGAGCAATGAACACGTTATATTTTGAACATTAAAAAGAGGGAAACTAAAACAGTTATAAAAAGATCAGTTGCAAAAGCATTTTTGACTTACCAGTTATATTTATTTGACTTTCTTACTRGTGTTACTGCATGGTTTTTAATTGATTTTTGTATTAATGGATGTGCAAAAGTTGGGAAGATATAAGTTTTCATTAAGACTGCTTAGTACATTCAGTTTTTCAGTATTCAATTAAATTGACCATTTGACCTTTATAGTAAAAGACTTGGTTGGACTCAATAARCACTTTACCAAATACCTTGGAAAATTTCTGTTGATTAAACAACTAAATTTTACAGATAAGCTGCAAGTTCTTTAATAAGTGATATGGCAAGCACCCACCCAGCTTCTTCAAGATTGTGTTATTCTTGATGGCCCTCGTGAGTTTTACTAATAATGTGAAAGAATTTGAAGTCTAATGGAAGAAAAAATAACAACAATCCTGTTAACAACCTGTTGAATACGAGAAGTTTTTGCTCAACCTTTGAGTTATGACCATTTGGCTTTCTTGCAACATATATGTAATAGACCTGGGATATGCTCATGGTACATTTGTTGCAAATGAGAGATTGACAAAAGATAATCCTTGAGATGAAGACGCTCTTGTTGCTTATTACACACTACTAAATCATTATGGTATAAGCAAATTTGACCTCATTAAATCTACAGATGTGTCAGCAGACGATAAAGATGATAATCATTCACCAGTGAGGGCAATTAAGAGATTAAAGAAAGCTAGAGTTTGTTACAGAGCCCAATCAAGTTGGCTGTGAGTTAGTGAAAGTTGTTGGAAWTTCTGATGGTGCTGATGTAGAAATGGAACCTGGTCTTGTTGGTCTAAAAGAGGGAAGTCTTGGTGAAAGYATTGTTYCGAGTAATGTGAACCTTGTTCCCTGAAATTGTGAGTTTGAACATGGTATTTATTTATTAGCTTTGGCTCAACCATCACACCTTTTATGTTTTGGTAACATTTGTCGTATGGTGGTTATAATGATTTGCCTTTCAACAGGTGATTGCTGATCCGAGTATTTGTCATCGGAAGATGCGGTTGGCATGGAGGCATTTGATTCAATGGACACTGTCATGGTTGGCAAGATCTACTTAGAGCAGCTAATGGTTGGATTTCAAAAGCTTAGACATCATATTTATATCTCTGATGTATTAGCTAGGCAAAAAGATGAAGGGATATTCTATTGTGTACATTATGCTCTATAATATCTTCCATTATTTATGTTCTTTTTTGGAATTAAAAATTTAAAGCAAATTTGATGTGCTTGGAGATGAATCTGACAAATTCATTTTGTAGAAAAGAAGTTATAATCCAAATTTAGTTTATAATATAATTTTTGCTCTTATTCTATTTATTTCCTTTCTTTGCTTCCTTTTCTTTATATTTTCCTTTTTTTCTAAAATAATATGATTTTTATTTGAGTTGTTTTAATATTCAAAGTAAACTAAAACTAATTTTACGAGCCATGTATACTATGCTTTTTAATTCTTATCATTATTTATCAGAGTATGGTTCTATATATGTATATATATATACATCTCGAGTATTGAAATTAGATATGCTAATTTACCTAATTTATTTAGTAAAATTTATAACCTAAGCTACGGTAGGTACAAAACTTACGAATTATTGTATTTGTCTGTATATATATCATCTATGTATGTGTGTATAATCTATAAAGAGAGTATATACTCCCTCCGTTCCATTGAATTCAGGACATAATGAATAGTTCTCACTATTCAAGAATAGTGAGAATTTCTTAAATTCTCCTCAATTTATAAGACTGAATATAGTCAAGTGAGGTCTTGTTAGAATCGTATTAACACCATTAACAAGTAGTTTATTAAAATTCATTTTTTTTATATTTTTTACTCATATATAATTAAAGATATTTTAATTGTAAATTGTGCATTGACAAACGTGTAACGTAGAAGTGACGGAAATTTATTGAAATAGAGGGAGTAGTTGATAGTTCAAAGTGAGAAAAATTATACTTCGTGATATATATATATATATATTATTATATATATTATATATATATTATATATATATATATATGTATATGTATATATATATATAACTCAAGATTCAATGAAAAACCACATGTTATATGAAAACGTGAAAACCAAAATAAATGGGTACATTTTATATATTAAGGGGTACATACAAGCAGTAAAGAGGTACGCAAGACTTTCAGCTACTGTTGATGAACAGTACATGCGTACCCCTTTAAACCTTCTCGAAATCCTACGGTCAAGATACATACCCCAGATTGAAATACAAGTATATACATAGATTAAATCGTGACTGTCCATCTCGAAATCCTACGATCAAGATTAAAAGTTTTTAGCTTTCACCTAAGGTTTGTGTTTTCACATGAACAGTACGCATGATCCTATATATATATATATATATATATATATATATATATATATATATATATATATATATATATATATATATATATATACCATATAAAAGTTTATAAGAGAAACACTATTCACAAAATGAATAGTCATTTTGCCAACCAAACAATCCACCTAAGCATGCCAACTCACCAAAAAAATAATACATGGCATCACACCTCATCACCCTCCCTTACAAGCTTCCTCATGCACCTTAGCCAAAACAAACACCCCATCACCCTTCCCTTTCTCACAAACGTAACACCCTTTCTCTCACTAACTCTTTCTTTCTTTCCCCATCTTCCTTTCCCCTCCTATACTGCAACCCTTCTCTCTCTCCTCTCTTCCCCATCAACGGCACTTTCAACGCTCTACTGTTCCTACTACCTCACTCTGAATTGCTACCCTTCTATCTTTTGTCTGGCTATTTGGTTGGAGTGCAGTGGACCTTGAGAGAGACGGTGGCGAAGGGGATGGCGACAGACTTTTAAGGTTTCGATTGTTCGGTGAGTTTAAGTATTTTTGATTTCACTTTTGAATTTTCTATTTTAGGGTTTTAAGTAGCTCAGATCTATTTTCGAATTTGCTACTGTATTTGATTGCGGCAGACTTTTAGGGTTTTGAATTTTTTTCGAACAATCGAAATTGCTTTTTTGTTTTATATCAGTTTTTTGATTTGTGTTTATGGTTGGACTTATGATTCGAGGTTGATTTCGTCCCTTTTCATCCATTGTGATTTGTGAACGACATGGTCGAAGGAGGTTAGTTTGTTTTCCTTTTCAAATAGCATTTTTTTGTGGTTGTTTTTAGAATTCAACGTATAATTGGGTATAAAAGTTGAGATTTTTGACTTGGGTTTGTGGTTTTTTTAGATAAATGTGTTAGCTCTTGAGTTTTTTGTTGTTGGTGTAGTTGTGATAATGTAATTAGCTTTTGAATTGGAATTGTGTTAAGGTTATTGTGATATGTTTGATTGGTTTTGGGATTCTTTGTGATAAATATGAGTGCTTTTTCTTAATTTTATTATCCAATTCATTTGATTTCTTACTTTTTTTTGTTTTGTTTTTGGGATTAAGTTAAGGTTTGGCTTGGTGATAATGCTGATCATTACTATGTTTTGTCGAGATTTTTGCTCAGCAGAATGTTGACTGTTACCAAGGTACATGCAATTGTTTTGATTTAATTTTTTTATGAGGTATTAAGGAGTTAATTGTGATCTGATGTTTTTGCCTTTGTTTTTGGGTTAATTCTTGAGTTTTGTTGCTACCTTTTAGCGTTGTAATTAGATTGATTGCATGCAATTATTTATCATTGAAAATTTTGGATTATGCTGTTGATTGTAAGATTTGTGGTGGAATTATGTGATAAAGCCATGAACTTTGAATTAGATAAGGACTAATGAGTTGGTACGTGGTAGTGGTACATTACTCTTCAGTAGGAATTAAGCCAGTGCTATTGTTCTTCATGTTCTAGAACTGATATCAGGTGCTTCCAACCGAATGAACTATCGCATGGTGTACATGTGTAATAACTCTCTTTATCTCTGAGAATTAGGCCATATTTAAGTAATTGGAATGTTGCAAAGTGATATTTTTTTCCCCTTACAAATTACACTCCCTTGGTCCCTCCATTTCCTTTTGGCATTTTCTTTGAAAATCACCAAAAGTGAATACGAGGAGAAAAAAAATAAAAATGAAAAGGTTAATGGAGTTAAAAATTTCATAGTTTTTAGTCTAATACAGTACTTTAGAAGCAATAAGATATGACTTGTTCAGAGGAAATTGTAACATGCTTATGATCGTATAGCATATKCTCCTGTTTTGATAGAAGGTTTCTTCTAAACTTCTGATGTGTTTAGCGTGAATTATTTCTAGCACCTTTTGATATCAGACATCATAGGGCTGTCTTTTAAATCTTGCTTTGATTGTTTTGAAAATTGAAGAATGGTGATTGTTGGGAAACGACTTATTACAATACTGTTGCTTAATATTCTTTTCCTTTTCTATGGAGTTGTWTGTGCACACCCATCTCTAACATGGAAAAAGACTGGAAAGTGAAAAAGTGTCATTGTTTTTGTTAGGTGGTTCACCTTATTGAAAAATAATACTTCTGGTATTGTAAATTTGGGACATTGCTGATTTGTTCCTTAGCAGTGTATGTGTGGACTATACATACTGTTGAGGATATTCTGCTTAGTTAATTGAATTGGGAGAATGTCTCCCATTCTCGTTTAAGATACAAAAAAGAAAAGAAAAAAACTTACATAATGAATAGATGGGACTGCAGGACAGAAAACCTGTTCATGGTACTCTACTTGTTGTCATCTAAGAAATAATATGAGTGGTTTCCTTAATGTCATTTACACGCTAACTGCACGGTGCATGTGTGCTTTCTTTGATACTCATAGCCTCATAAAGTCTTTTAATAATTAAGGTAATAAATTTATATTTGTGCTTTTAAATCGGAGGCATTCAAGCGGCAATAGGGGTAATTAGATCTTCCCACAGAAAAGGAATAATGAGAATTATTAATTCTCCTTGCAAAAAAAAAAAAGTTGACACATTACTTATTTTTATTGTTGTCCTTAGTGCTAATAATCTTATGTAACTTTTGTTAGGGTGTTGGGAAATGAATTGTGAAAAAAATGGAGGATTTTTCAAGTGCACTGATCTTTTGATAATACTGCCAAGAAGACTACTTTTTCTATGCTTTTAATTCTTCAATGGATCTTGGTCTAATTATTATGTTATTGTGATTGTTTGAATGAGAATACAACCAAGAAAGCTTGCCTAATAAATATATGACTTTGTGCTTGCAAATTTTTTATGGCACTGACTTGGGAAAAAAAATTATTGTTGGATTTTCTTTAGCTAAGTAAAGGCTTTGTTACTTGATCATGAGGTCGTCCTTGCCCACTGCATTTTGGTCATGAGGCTGGTAGTTTCTTGGTCCCATCTTTTTGCAAGGCTTGAAAATGCCGATCAACCTATCATATAGTAGGGAGATAATTACAAGACAAGAATTGCAAGCTTTGTTATGCCTTTTATATTGGCTCATGTGATGTTCTTACTATCCTATTGGTTTAATTTTTAAATACTCCCCTCATAGTGATTTGCGGTGATGACAAAAATTGAAGAATATATCTTTTTTAAGAGTTTTGTAGTGTTTAGCAATTCTTATGACTATGTTATGGATTAATGAACATAGCATTATTGTGATTGGGAAATTTCTTTTTTCTCTAAGGTGCGTGATATACTTGGAAAGTATCAAGATCTCATGGATGGGTTATGTTCATTTTTTGGCACGTTGTGAGAAATTTGGTAATATTTGAGACCCATGTTTCTGGCTATTATTACCTAAAGACCACGGGCATGATTCTAATGAGAAGATTGTTGTTTTGCAKATGGATTTCAAGTGGCATACAAATCTCATTTTCATTCTACCAAATCTCTATCGATATATAGAAATAATTTGTAATTTTGGGATTCATAATGTTAGTTAACACATGGATGCTGAACCGGGTATTTACGACGATGTATGTCTTTCTTTCATATTATCATTTATGTAGTCTTTCTTTGAAGGATTAATCACTAATTAAATCGATTTTCTAAATAAATAATGTTGGAGTTGAATTTATATATTTTCTGTTGAATTGCTTTGAATATCATAAAGTACATCTTGATACAAAGACGAATAATATATGGCATGTAAAAGAGCTAGACTAAGTGATTATGGCTTGTAAATCAAGTGTGATAATGAGGAATTTGGGAGGAGATATTATCAAGTGTGATAATATTTGGCATCTTGATAACGGCTAGTGTGTGTGCGCGAGCGCGCATTGCGCACATTTTCTTACTTGTTTAGTGGTTGCTTTATGATTGCATTGTTGCTGGTGGGCTTTGGTGTAATTGGTCTATAACCTTTGATTGAGCTTTATGTGTATTATGTGAATTGTTGACAGGATGTTGATATAATCAGGCYATGAGAAATGTAGATTTTTGGTTTTTAATTGGTTGATCAGGTTGTTTTGTTTGATCGTATCGAGTTTTTATTGAATTGGTATTGGTTGAGATTTGTTTATCGGTTTCTATGTATGATTCTTGTATAAAATTTAGATCTAATGCAGTGAGTATTGGCTTTTGTATTAAGATGTTGTTGGTGTGTTCAGTAGCTTCTGGTGGCCTAAGTGACTTTGTGCAAATAAACATGTCTTCTTTTATATCTGTGTTGCATCTACTCCGTATAAGGTTTAATCTTTATTGTATTTGTTGTTTTTTTTATTTTTCGTGTAAATATCGTATGAATTTTCATTAATGAATAGTTTTTCCTTTAAAAAAAATATAAGAGTCTAGCTAATTACTAATGATTGTACGAGTTAATACATTACTTGCCGCATACTATCACAAATTAGTACAATGTTTATAAGCAGTCGAAGGTTCAACGAATTGCTCATTGGACATGTAAATTAATACATTATTTATAACACATTTTCACGTGAAACACGCTCGCGCCGTGTGCCACTAGTAATACAAAATGAATAATGTCATTTTCTCGTAAAAAAAAATTATTTTAATGCTTTTAATTTAAAATGGAAATTTGGGAGCGTGGCAAAAAAACGAAACGTGGCAACAAGGGAGTAACAAGAGATAAACTTTTGTCGTGGACAATTGAAGTCCGCAACTCCTGTCTCTCAAGTCTCAAATGAACCACAAATACGACACCAAATGTCCGGTTAATTGATTAATTCACAAGCCCTTGCTTAAGCAAAGGAGAAAGAACTTCCATTTTCCAAATAAAATCCCAATCAATTGAACCGAAGTTGTCAATTCTCACCCAATTCAAACAAAAATGGGTTTAATACTGGGCAAAATCACAGTCGAAACCCCGAAATACGAGACCCTGAAATCAACAGACGAGTACGAGATCCGGAAGTACCCGCCATCAGTGATCGCCGAGGTSACATACGACCCATCCGAGATGAAGGGCAACAGGGACGGCGGATTCACCCTCCTAGCAAGCTACATAGGCGCAATCGGAAAGCCCCAGAACACGAAAGCCGAAGCGGTGGCAATGACGGCGCCAGTGATCACGAAGCAAGCGGAGTCGGAGAAAATAGCAATGACGGCACCGGTGATAACCAAAGAAGAAGGCGAAGGTGATGGCAGCAAGGAGAAGAAGATGGTGAGCATGCAGTTCATACTGCCGGATAAGTACAGGAAGGCGGAGGAGGCGCCGAAGCCGGTGGACGAGAAGGTGGTGATTAGGGAGGAGGGGGAGAGGAAGTATGGGGTGGTTAAGTTTAGTGGGGTGGCGGGTGATGAGGTGGTTAAGGAGAAGGTTGAGGGGTTGAGGTGTGTGTTGGAGAGAGATGGGTTTAAGGTTGTTGGTCACTTTTTGTTGGCTAGGTATAATCCTCCTTGGACTCTGCCTTTTCTCAGGACTAATGAGGTTTTTCTTCCTCTTGAGTGTTGAGACTCACTCATCGATCGTGTTTTTTTTTTTTTTTTTTTTTTTTTTGCGTTTTCTGTGATGTTGTAAAGTTATGTTTTGTTTAATTTAATTAGTAAAGAATTTCAATTTCGGATCGGATTTTCAGATAGTTTTGATTGCCCGGATCGGGGCCAACTGTTGATGATTCTTCTAGTTATGCAGCTTATACATACTATACTTACAATCTTACATTATGCTATTGTTCGATTAACAATGCCAATTAGCAAATTGTGAACTTTGTTTGTTTGACCGACACTTAAAGAATTGGAATGTTTACTTGTCTTGTGCATATTGATTTTTATTTTTGTGTGTCGTTTGAACTTTGCTTGAGTGACATTCTGCTATCTCTTTGTTTTATACTCCGTACTAATAGAGTAATAGTATGCTCATGCTGGATTAGTTTAAATTAACAAAAAAAAAAGCCTCGGATTGACTTTCTGGAAAATGTTGTGCAACCCCTATTAAATGCATGAATTTCAATGTTATTTTCGTTTTTTTAGATGTCCCACTTTGGTTTTGAGGCAAAATTTTGGTGTAAGTGATTAGGTGAGTAGATGAGTAATTTAATAAAGTATGTGGGATCCATAGATGAGAGAGAAATAGGTTRTGGATCCTAAAAAAGTAGAAAGTAAGTGGGAATTATATGATAATTTATTGTGGTCCCCATATCTTGAAAGAGAAAAAAAATCAAAGTGGGACAACTAATTCCAAATTTCCTAAAATAGAAACTAGAACATCTAATAAAAAACGGGGGAATTATTTATTAAGACTAGTGGCACACAATGGGCACATGCGCGGMGTGTTCCATGTTGAATATTTTAAAGGGATTTTTCTTCAGGTACCTCTGAGGTTTTGCTTAATTCCTCAGGTACCCCCGAGTTTTTAGAAATGCCTCAGGTACCCCCGAGGTTAGACAAAATAGCTCAAATGCCCTTACTATGGATGGAAAACTTGACACCGTTAGTTTTTGTGTAATTAACCTCTAATCTACCCCTAAAACACTCTAAACACATTAATTAATCCCTAATATATCTCTCTCATCCATTAATCACCTCACATCCATTAATCCCACCTCACAACTTCAACATTACTCATCTTCAACCTCCATGTTCAATTTAAATCTCATCCTCCATATTCAACCCCTGACCCACGATCCCTACTTCTTGCACCACCACCACCCTCCTCGCAGCCCTGCTTCTCCATTTTCBCCCCCACCACTCCCTCTCATCCTCACTCAATTTTCCAAAAAAAAAACCCAGAAAAAGCTTACTCTAAAATCTGCATTTGGGTTAAATAATGGAGCTTTTGTTTCGAAAATTAGCGAATCGATTTCGAAATCAAGAATTCGTGCTCGAAAGTTGCAGTTTCAAGCTCGAAATTCAGGATTTTAAATTGAAATGGAAATTTTAGTTCGAAATTCAGGGTGGGCGATTTCTGGGCACTGACCAATTCATTATTGTGGTATCATCTATGTGCGGATTTGGACTATCCTTATTCGGCTGTAGTTTATTGTTTCGATTTGTTGCTATGGACCTATGGCTATCGTAGTGAATTTGCACAGTCACGAGCCATTGCTTTTTTGCTGCAGTAAAAGTTGTGTGGCATCTGTTTTATCGTTACAACACTTAGACCCAGATATGATTTTCCTTCCTAGAAGTTTTTGCAGCCTGGAAGAAGGTAACATTTGTTCAAAGTGCTTCAATATATTTAGCTACTTTACACACTGATTACATCTGTTCAATTTTCTTTATAGTTCTTTTGCCCAGAAGATTACAACAAAAATAAGCGGGAGTTAATTATATGAAGAAGAAGATGATGATGAAATTCCAGATTCGAAAATAAGAATAGTGTGATAATAGGTGTTTAATTAACTTAAATCTGGTTATTAGGAGTTAAAAAGTTAAATTAGGTGTTAAATACTAATGACGTTAGTTTTCCATCCATAATAAGGGCATTTGAGCTATTTTGTCTAACCTCGGGGGTACCTGAGGCATTTCTAAAAACTCGGGGGTACCTGAGGAATTAAGCAAAACCTCAGGGGTACCTGAGAAAAAATCCCTATTTTAAAAGTATTGTCATTAGATGATTTATTTAATAGATATTATTTTATTGAAAAAATTTGGGAAATGAATTAGTTTTACTTTTCAGCCTACAACCAATAAGGGTAACACTTTAATCAAGATCGTGAATGTCTTGTCATAATATAAAGGAAAAATTAACAAAAATTAACAAAAATAATTCGACCATTGGAGGGTCTTTCAAAATTAATCCCAACTTTCGAAATTTCCAAAATAATCCGACCTTTGCATCACCCCTTCGAAAATTGGTTCAAGTGACCTGCAACCCATTAAACCGGTCACTCTTTCCTTTTTAGACACAAAATTTGTCGTCGTTGCCGCTGACCCTCCTTCCTTTCTTTCTCTCTCCTCTCATTCGATTTGCGCTCCTTCCTTTTTTTCACCACCACGGTTCATTTTAGTACTTTTAGGTCGGAATTTAAGTTAATAGACTTTTGTCAGGCCTATTAATTAATTTTACACCATCAAACGATCAACCCTGGTATCGGCCTTTTTTCAAGCTTCCTCAAATGCAACAATATTCAATTCATATAAACTACTCCCTCTGCTCTATGAAAATCTTGTCAGTTACTATTCATACAATTCTCAATGCCTGWTTTATATCGTTTTTATCTTTAGTTACACATATGTAAAAATTGAAACAATTGAATATTAATAAGGAAAAATTGGGGAAATTTCCTCAGATAACCCTGAGGTTTGGCCTAATAGCTCTTATACACCTGAGGTTTTAGGATAGGATCAGGTAACCCTAAGGTCAGGGTATAATAGCTCACGTGACCCTAACCGTTAAATTTTAACTGACGCCGTTAGTTTATGAGTAAAACTGTTAGTTTTTTACACACTTAACCCATAAACAAATCTTTAAAATAATAAATTAATAAAAAAAAATCCTCCTCCCTCCCTCTTCCTTCTTCAATTCCTCCTACCTTCTTCAAACTAACCCAGACCACCAACACCTCCTTCCTCCTTCCTCGCTCCTTCGTTGCACCGCTCCTTCGTCTCATTGCTTCCTGCTTCCTTCTTTCTCCTTCGTCCCACCAGCCCTAAGAACAACAATACTCAACAAGAGAAATACCTCAATTCGAACAATTGTTGGGCAAATTTTGAACAATTCACAGTAAAGACGACAACAACAAGAACAATACGCAGCACCCGCAACAACAACAATTCAAAGATTTGGATTCGAACAATTTGCGAAGTCAGCATTCGAAGATCTGGGTTCAAACATTTTGCAAAGATCTAGGAAATTTGTGTTCGAAATTACAAGTGTTGTTGAATTCATGTTGTTGCACTACTTGTTGAATTCGATCTGGGTTTCAGTTGTTGTGTTACAGGTGTTGCTACACTACTTGTTGAATTCGTGAATTTGGGCAAGTGAATTTGGGTTGTTGTGTTGTGTCGAGAGGGGTGGTGCGTGGTGGTGGTGGTGGTGTTGTGGCTCGAATGGGCTGCTGGTTGTGTTGTTGTGGCTCGAATGGGTTGGGTAGTTGGTGGATTTTTTGATGAAGATGGTGACTTGATGATGAGGTTGATGAATTGAAGATGGTAAGGTGAATTGATGATGATTGATKWATTTTTTTTTTTTTTTTTTTTAYAGTAGACAAAGAAACGACTAATCCTTGATGATGATCGAAGAATTAATGTTGATGAAATGGTTAAAGATGAATTGATAGGGGTAATAATTAAATTTAGTTTATTAATAATGAAAATTAGGATGTTAATTAATTTAATTATTTAAGGGTTTAATTAGTTAGTTTTAGGTGTTAATTAGGTTAATTAGTTAGTTTTAATGTTAAATGGATGGAAAAGTAATGACGTCAATGTTTTTTAACGGAAAAAGTAACGGCAGGGTCACGTGAGCTATTATACCCTGACCTTAGGGTTACCTGATCCTATCCTAAAAACTCAGGTGTATAAGAGCTATTAGGCCAAACCTCAGGGTTACCTGAGGAAATTTCCCGAAAAATTGGGGATAAATACCTAGTTTCGAGGTCATTTTTGAAAATAAATACCTAGATTCAAATTTATTTTACTTAAATACCTAGATTCAAATTTATTTTACTTAAATACCTAGATTCGTCAAAAAATTTAAAAATCGGTACCTACTAACGAATGATGTAACAGAACTGCTCAACGAAATTACCAAATTGAGCCTTTCCTTTAGATGTAGAAGTAGTTGGTTCTTTGGCCTTGGACTTGGTTTGAGTTCCTGAAGTGGATGCTTGTGATGCCATGGTTGTTTGCTTTCCCAAAACTGAAGCGCTTTCCTTCTCCTAAACACACATGCATAAAAAAAAATTAAGGTGAGAATTTTTAAAAATATCAAAAAATGCATTTTTGGTTCTAAAACTTAAAGTATTAACAAACCAATTACCTTTCTTATGATTCTTGCCTTTTTCTTAGACTTTTGATCCTTGGTCCATGCTGTTTGGAGAGGAGGTCTTCCTTACCGAGGCACTGAATGCATTCCATGGCAACTTCGAAATCATGCTACAAAAAAGTTAATCAGATTAAAATGAAATTGTAAATGTAATTTTAAATGAACAAAGAAATAAAAATGTAGAAGCAGCATATATATTTTATCCAAGAGATAATACTCATAAGTCATAATAATAGGGTAATAATTACTCAATATTGAAAAGGCAGTAGCATAATGTCAGTCGCATAATGTCAGTAGTATAATTTATAGTAGCATAATTTACAGTAGCATAATTTACAATAATTTTTTCTGTCTTTTTGCTTTGAATAATTATTTAATTTATAAATTGCTTTGAATGCATGTATGCTAGTGTAACTCTACTGTATGTATGTAAAATGTAAGTACTTCAATAAGCCAAGGTTTTGTCAAAAAAATTGCAGAATGAGGTTTATACTGCAGTAACAAACTTGGTAACATTTAGTAACTTTAAATGAAATTGTAAATGTAATTTTAAATGAAATCTTATATGAAATCTTAGTAAATCTTGTTGCTTACCAGTGTTGTTGCCCTTGCAGCTGCCCAGAATAAACCTTTGAATGTGGTTCCATCAAACTTTTGCTTGAAGTTAGCCCAGATATGTCGAACACAAAATCTAGTCTCTGCTCTTGGAACAATTTGGTTAAATGCCTCTAATAATAAACCCTGCAGTTTGGAAAAAACATTAATTTGAATAACAATGGAATATAATACATTTAAACAAAAGTAACTAAACAAGGTTGATTGAGTTACCTTTTGTCTATCAGACATGAAGGTAAAATCTTTGCCATCCTGCTCTCCTCCCAGGTCCTTCATCAAAAGGTCTAGAAACCAACCCGCACTACTAGAAATTCGCCTAAGGTCGACCGAAATTACCGACCGCAAAAAAATCGATCGGTAACACCGACCGACACCGATCGAAATCGGTCGGTGTAATATATCGACCGAATCATCGGTCGGTATTACCGACCGATATAAATCGGTAGGTATTACCGACCGATAATTCGATCGATAAGTTAATTATATTTTTTCCCCAAAAATCCCTCCACCAACACGATTTTTTTTTAAAAAAAAAAATAATAATTTGTCACCGACCGAATATCGGTCGGTGTACCGACCGATTTTCAATTCAGTCGGTACACCGACCGATATTTCGGTCGGTGAGTATTTTTTTTTTTTTTTATTATTGTCGAGTCATATATTTTGTCGAGTGATATTATCTACAACTCCTCTCTCCTCACCCTTATCTCTTAAGCTTCTCTCTCTCACCCTTATCTTAACCCTCCTCTCCTCACCTTGACAACCATTCATCTCTCTTTCTTCTTTCTTATTTTTGTATTTTTCATTCTTTCGTTCTCCACCACCACGACGCTGCCCTCGACGCCGCCTTTCGACACACACAACGCCCTCATCCTTCCTTTCCTCTTTCCCCTCGCTCCGGCGCATTCAGGTTAGTTTTCGATTTTTGTTTTTTTTTTTGGCTAATTTTCAGATTTAGTTTTTCATTTTCAATGTTGTTTGTTTTTCTTTTTCAAATGAAAATATGAGTTTTCGTTTTTGAATTTCGTTTTTAATTTTAGATCTAGGTTTCTTTTTTTTTTTTCAATTTTTCGAACTCTTTTTTTTCGGGTTTCTTTGTTCAATTATTTGATTATTTATTTTTTTTGTTTAATTTTCGATTTCTGGGCAGATTGAAGATGAGAATGGGCAGAGTGAGTGGAGTGGGGTTGGCTTGCCTAGTTTAGGGTTAGGGAGTTGGCAAAAAAAGTATTGCGGAATTTTTCAGGTTTTTTTTTTTAATTTGTTTGCTTTTATGTTTTAATTGATTGTGATTGTGAAGAGAGAGGAAGCTGGACCCTGATAGAAAGATGAAACTTGCTAGGGATCTTGGTCTTCAACCTCGGCAAATCCGGTGTGGTTTCAAAATAGGAGGGCAAGGTGGAAGTCTAAGAAGCTTGAGCACTTGTATGATGCTCTTAAGCATGACTTTGATGTTGTTTCTAAGGAGAAGAAAGCTCCAAGATGAGGTCAGAATTATACTGATTATTATTATTATTTATTATTGCTTTAAAATTTTAGCAATAATTAGTTTTTGTTTGAATTCCTTTGATTTATTTAGTTTCAACATTATTGCTATGTTTAGGTCTTTAAACATGAGTAGTAGACAAAACTGACACTTAGAGCTTGCATTAAATTAAATAAATTAGTCCTTTAAAAAATTAAATAAATTAATATACTCGTATGTCATGTAAGCATTGATAGCCAAATAGGAAAATTGATTATTTGATTCAATTTTAGTTGTAGTCTAATACTCATCAGTAACCCAAAGATTTCTATAATATTGTTAATAGGGACTATAAACATATTGAAGTAATGATTAGATAAGCTTTGACATGTCACATAGTAAGTAGGAATGTTATTTTGGCATAGAGAATCTATAGTTAGCTAAATAATTTTGGCAAATTGTTTTAATGAGGTTGAGTAAATGTAGTGCTAAAACTATGAGGTTTAATGAGTGAGATTTACTTTTTAGGTAAGGGTAATAAGGCCCCATTGATCTTTGTGTTCAAGGGTCTGCACAAGTGTTAATTCATACACAACAATCGTTAAATGCTTTTGCAAAAAAGGGCTCATGGTATGATCTCTTTGGCTAATGGAAATGACATGAAACTTTATTCTTCTACAAGAATTATAGTGGCTCGGGTTTGTTCAATCTTTGGTTCTTCAGCATGATGTGTAGATGTTATAATTTGCAAAAACCATATAATAGGCAGGAGTTGAAGGAAGTGGCTTCATTTAATAGCATTCTAATGATGTTGATATATTTACTATTCACTCTTGTTTGAGGTAGAAAACCAAGGGAAGTCCCTATCAGTAAGAACAAGGAGCCTCAGATGCTGTTTGTAGCCTTCCTATTGGAGGTACTTGCACCCCTCCCTGGCACTCTAGTTTCTGATCAATTCGCTCAGCTTGTATTGTGTCCAATATTTATGTGAATTTCTTTTGTTATCCCTTGTTGTTAAAAGTGTTTTGGATGGTTGCATACTTTTTATATGCGGAGTAAACTTTCTTGGGTTGCAAATTACATAGTGTAATCCTCTTTATCTTAATTTTCCTTTTTATCTTAATTTTCTGTTTATATTGTGAATTCCATTGCCTTGAAGTAAGTTAATTATGTTCTTTTTGATTGAATTTGACTATTGAGTAACCAAGATGTAAACAGATGCAGCAGTAACAAGTTCAGATAATGCGAATTGTTCATCCCGTTTTAGCAGAATCTGCAGAAAGGTGGGGACAAAAGGTCGGATCTGATGTCAACTCATTTGATTAGTATATGGTTCCACTAAGCTTGGTAAGAAGGTGGGGAAGTGCAATGGGTTCCTTTTCTCTAATTGATTGCAATAGCATCAGAATCTGTTTCATTGTTCTAAATACATGCTGCCACTTTTCATTGCATTCTTTAATTCTTTGAACATCAAAGATATTGTATATCCAGATTCAAAGAGATGTTGTTGCTTTACAAGAGTTATATCGTTATGTCAAGGGTACTGGCTCCCTTTTGGCGACAAACCAAGTTATGTCTTCGATACTTCTGTCATTTACATGTCCTGTGTGTCTCATTCTCTGAATGTTTAGTACATTAGTGCTTAACCAAAAATGTCTACAATGCAAAAGAACACTTGTTTGTTAGGTGTTAACTCTGGAATTAATTTTGGTTACATTGAATGTATTTGTTTAAAGTATACCAGGTCATAAGACAAAATAAAGTTAATTTGATTTGTGGCTTTAAATAATTAAGTTATGATGATTCATGTCTCATTTTGATCATCGGAACTTGGAACATAATTTTTCTACTTCTATATTATTATGAATTGGAGAGTAGTAGAATGGTTGTGCATTTCCGAACTATAATGGTTGTGTAGTGCTTTCTGATTAGCTTTGAATTTGTCTTCATGTTACCTGTTGGCTGCAAGAAAGAGCCACGTTCTTCTTATCATAGAATCACTTGTTTACCCGATAAATATCTTAAAGGTTTTTGAAAATGTTCCTATGCACGCCCATGTGAGCCATGGGAGCCTAGAAATCTGTCGTAATGATAACTATCTTATCATATCATAGTAATAAACCCTCAACCTATAAGCTGGTAGTGTGGTCTCTAGATAGGCACCAAAATGGTTTTGTTCTTTTCCTCATGTTATTTTGTTTGTGTCTTTACAGTTTGTTTGTAGCAAAAATATGATGACAGTGATACCCTGGCTTTGGGAAATTGAGATTGTTAAGATAATTAGCTTTGCTGTCACTGTCCTCACTGTTGCAATTTGGGGATATTTACTTTTTTGTATCTTCATTTATGCAGCCAAAGCTAAAGGGTAAAAAATCTCATCTGGAAAACCAGGGCCTTAGGTATTTTACCCAAGAGAGGTGTGTTTCCATCACATATCTACTATGTTTCTCTTTCTTCTTTTTTTCCTGGAATTAAAAGTTGTGATCTTTCAATGGTGCAAGTAGGTTGCCAATCTACATTCTTTCCAAAGGAGTTTTGCTTTCCCGGAGTGTAAGCTTTTAGGCAACGGTATGTTATTTTAATCTTTATTTTCTTAGAGAGATCTTTAAATTCGGTATGCTGCTGAAGTGAGCATAGATTCTGTGGATGGTCTTGGTATAAAAACTTCAATGTGTTTTCCCCTGGATCTCACTAGTTTTTTTTTTTTTCCTAATTTTTTAAATTTAACATCATGCACATAATTTTACTTATGTTATTATTGTCAGAAATTTCATGAGTATGGTCATTTTAAACCAAAGCATTAATCTATCATATTGCAGCTTTGAATATTATGGTGTGATCTTCATCTTAATCGTGTCAATGTTCAACTGTTGTCTGGGTCTTTGTGAACCTGGTCTTCTAACGTCAATCAAGAAATCAAGAATGTGTATATGGTGATCGATTTTTTTTTACATCAAGTGATTTGGCTGCTTATCGTCGTCTTTGACATCCAAACTGCTAGTTTTTTTTCTGATGGCAGGGGTGTGATGCAGTAGATGAATCTCATGACCAAGATACCACTGACCTTCAACAGTGTATAAATCATTTCTGTAATTCGACACCAGAATCTGAGAGATCAGATGTAAGTTTTGATAAATTGTTCTTAATACTATTAAGCTGTGTGTACATCTCTTGATTACATCCTATCTCATCGCAATGTAAGCCCTCTGAATGTAAGAGAGGTTATTTTCGGACAATGACTATGAGACTAAATTGGCTGAGTGTTATATGTACCCTGCAGCTATGCATTCTTGTGACTGGAGCACTTGGTGGACGCTTTGATCATAGCCGCGAACATTAATGAATTTTTGCCTTTAAAAAATTGTTAGTTCATTTGTAAGAAAGGAAGCAGAGGGCATTTACTGTAAATGTAAGTAGTATATTATGGTATAAATGTAAAGGGCTTCTCACCCATATTTTTTTTGTATAAATGTAATTAAAGTGGTATATATATTTTTTTTAATGAATTACAAGCTTGTTTATGGTATAAATGTATAATATGCATATGGTTGTTTTGGCTGTCAGAAACCAGCATTTGTAAGCTGGTTTCTGTTTTTTTTTATTTGATATATGAGATTTATCGACCGACATTTCGGTCGGTAAAAAATAAAAAATTGCATGGAGCCATTTACGACCGATTAATCGGTCGGTGAATGGCTCCATGGCCCTCCAATTTTGGGAGGGAAAGCCCATTTACCGACCGATTAATCGGTCGATATACCGACCGAGCATAAATCGGTTGGTATATCGACCGATTAATCGGTCGGTAAATGGGCTTTTCCCTCCAAATTTTGGTCGGATTTTATTGGTCGGGAATCGGTCGTAACCTTACCGACCGATATTCGGTCGGTAACCTTCGAATTACCGACGATTTTGATTCCGACACTCTTACCGACCGATTTTCGGTCGATAACCCCTGTTATCGACCGAAAATCGGTCGTTGTGGTCGGCCGAAGCCAATTTCTTGTTGTGCCCATGTCTCAGTGTTCTCACACCTCTACAGTTGCCCAAGCAATTGGAATAATATTGTTGTTTCCATCCTTGCAACTGCCACTAATATCTCTGGGTAAGCACCCTTCAGATGACAACCATCGACACCCCAAAGGCTACAACCTCTCTTAAAACCTTGCTTGCAACCGTCCAAGCAAATGTACATCCTAAGAAACAAGGGAGGTTGTGGACTCCCTATACCATCCACATAGACAATAGCACTAAGACTGGTTATGTTTCTTGACTGCACCGACGTATTCCCACACTTTGGCATACTGTTCAGAAGAGTTCCCATACAATATGACCTTCACTCTAGCTCTTGCCAACCATGCTCGACTGTAAGACACCTCAACACCTAAGTCAAGAAAGACCTTTTTAATGAATTCCTTAAGTTTCCAATTTGGATTAATTCTCCAATCTTCCAAATACCTCTCACTAAGGTACTCACTAGTAAGTTTACTGCTCACCAACATCCTGACACACTTGTGCTCTGTGTTTATTGTTCTAATTTGCCAAAACTCCTGATTTGGAAGCTTTCTAGCATGAAGCTTAAACTCACATTTCAACTTACCATCTTTTGCACAGGTACAACCAACTATTCTGCATTTCTTTGGATCCCACAGACAATCACATTTGTTTTTGCAGTACACAGTTATCCGATCATTATCACTATGTAAGAAGTAGTAGTCGTATCTGTTCTCAATAGCATGCCATTGCAAACATTTTTTCAAATCACTTGAACAATAAAATTTCAGCCCAAGAGTTAATTGAATACCTGCTTTGAAGTCAATTTTAGGTCTAAAAACTAGGTTGTTATCAACATCCTCATCACTATCAGATCAGCAATCTCCAAATCATCCTCACACCTCTCAAGCTCTTGTTGGACTTCTAATCCCGAACAATCAAGATCCTTGTCAAGTTGCCCAACTTCCCTTAATGCCCCAGATTCTTTGTACTTCTCCTTCACTCCCAGAGCTTTTTCAGTATCTCTCAAAAGGTTAGATGGTGTAGGAAATTGTTCTAAATTAAAGAAAWGCTCATCTTCCCAAGCCTTATTTAGAGCAAAATCCTCCCCCCTGCCTCTAACTCAATGTCACTAAGACTATCATCCTCACTTGAACTTGAAACATCAAAGTCCTCTGCCTCCAATTCAATCTTCTTCTTAGCCTTTGAACCAACCACGGCCTTCCMTTTGTCTTTACTTAAAGCCCCTTTCCTTGYAGTTTGMTTAACTCTAGGTGTAGACCTCTTGGAAACGGGTTGTGTTTTGCTTGGAGGAGTGGTTTYAGTTGAAGTCACACAAGGTTGTACACTAGGAACATTAGGACTAACAATGGAGGATGAGATTTGAGATGTTTGCTGCACACTTGAGCACTCTCTAAGCCAATCTTCCTTAGAAAGAATAATAGGGGCAGTAGGATCCTTTGTTTGTTGTGAAGGGTTAGGTTTTGCTTTCAATTGAGAATCTTGGAYAGCTTTTTTCTCAAGTTTCACTTGAAATAAAGGGTGAATAGGGGCTGTTTGAGTGTGTTGTGAATTGGGATTTTTTGACCGAAATTTTTGAGTTGGATTCAATGGTGTGGGACCAGATTTTTGTGGTGTACCGTGTACAGTACACATCAATACCACCATGTTCATCCTCTGTCAAAAGCAACTTCCTAATTGATTCCTCATCCGAAATCTCACATTTCCCATTCAACAGTGATTTTTTCAACTCCTTAAACCATAGTTGAAACTCATTAGGAAGCCCACCACCATTCACTCTATATCCTTCCAAAGCAGCTTGTCTAAGAAAATTCACATTCACCTCACACAACAACACCTGACACTTCAAAAAAATAATCCCCCCTTGATAAACAACTGCCCTCCTTCCCCTAATAGGCTTTTCAACAAAATCCCCTCCAACATTAATCCTAAAATTAACCATTTTCCTATTCATTCTGCAGTAAATAAAACGAAAAAAAATTAACATTTCGACATTAAACTATGATTAAACAATGGCAGACATGATTAATTAAATGAAATATAATTTAGGTTACCAAAGAATCCCAATTAAACAATTCGAAACCCTAATTTTTAAGCAAAAGCAACATAAWTTAATCAGACAACACCACTATATTGCAAATTGCGATTAAAATAAATTATGAATAAACTATGATTAAAGCAACAAACATGATTAATTAATTAAAATACACAACAATTACCTGTAATACCCACAAAATCCAACAACTTCGACCCAAAACGAGGTTGATTTCGACAATTCGACGAAGCAGCAACATGAAAAATGGCCCACGCGTGATGCAAGAAGCAGTAAAAATGGTGAAAAAAAAATTACAGAGGAAGAAGAAGAAGAGGATGGCTGTCAAGGAGTAAGAAAGCAGAGAGGGAAGTTGTATCGGGGTCAATCGTGATTAAGCGTGAAGAGTAGAGTTGACTTCAATAACAAAAACAAAGTGGGACCCGCAAGTTAACACTTCCGTTAAATAATCCGTTAAGAGGTGGGAAAATTTAAGAAAATGAAACTATAAGGTGGAAATTTAAAAAAAAAAAAAAACAAAAGGTGAGAATTTTTAAAAAGTGGTAACTAAAATGTGGTATTATAAAAAAAATCCCTATGATAACAAGGTTTTCATTTGCTATTAGCTATGCTGGTGTCATATATGATCTGATATATGAGATGACAATTTACTACCCATATTTTATTTTATGTTTTTAATTTCCTTCAAGAGTCTGCTCTTACTGATTTGCCTCCAACTCATCTCATCAGATTGGGTCTTGCACTCAATTTCTTAGTGTTCTAATATGAGATTCTCAATACTTGTGATAAAGCTTGTAGCATGATCAAACAGGTGGTAATTATGTATGTTCCACTGTTATTCACATTGGTTGTTTTTATCATACACATCTAATCTGTTGCTAGAGAGGTCTTTTGACATTTTCAGAGAGTCCTTTGTTTCTGATCGTACTATATCCATATGATGCTTGATTTTCTTCGATGGTGTCGTGCTTCCCATCATACTGTCGTCTGTCGATTCTTTTCAATATGAACAAATGTTATCTGCTATACATATTAAGCTTGCCTCGTTTGTGCCATATTTATTGGCAGACATTTGAGGAAAGCTATAGCAGAGCTGGATACATTGGGCGAAGAATCTTACAAGGACAACACTCTCATCATGGAGCTTAAACCATGACAAAAGATATCTGATAGAACTACTAAAACAGATAGCAGACGCACAAACCAATGTCTGTCTGTCCTCAGCAGAAATGTAGATACTCTAAAGCCGGATAAACTAGCCTGTAGCATGTAGGATTAGCAAACTGCTGCGAATTTTACACCGTAACCCTACCTCCTCTATGCCATAACACAATTTTTTGCATTAGCTAATGATGTGAATACTTTAACACCGGATAAACTAATCAACTGATACTTTCAATTCCCTATTACACAATCAGCTTTACCTAATTCACGATGAATCAGTGTTACCTTATTTCACTAATTTTTCGCATTGCATCAGTCATACCTTAATTCGCTAATTTTCAACGCAACTTCGATCCTAAATCAGCAAACTAAACTAAACTCGATCAATTTGAGCGATTATTGATTATACACCATGCATGATATGAAAAAAGAGTTCAGCTTTCGTTTTAAATAAAAAATTGATACATAGGCCAAACTTATGTTTTGATTAACATGTTGAGAATGTTTGCCATGTTTTAAAAAATGGACTAATTGTAAATTTGTAATACCTTCTAAAATGGTGTTAAAAAATATTCTTTTTTTGTTTTGTTTTGTTTTGTTTTGGGTGGTAGCAAATGAGTCCATTTACCATATTGTATGGCTGTATGACAAGTCTAAGACAGCACTAACTCTTCTTATCTTCTTATCCACCACACAAGCTTATTACATTACCTCAGATTTACCAAATAAAAATTCCATTATGGACTAAATAGAACCACAAAACGAAAGCAAACACAAACAACTTCAGAAGCATGGCTGCCATGACTTCTTTACAGTATGGGATGCCCGCTCTTAATCTACAACACAAACAACAGCATTTACGAAGCAAGCGATTTCACAGCATTACTAATCCAGATGGCATGGTGGAAAAGAGCTTAGGAAGCCAGATTGGTCTTCAAAAAAGAGCTGCGAATGTTTTCAGGTGTAATATTAGCATACAAGATTTCATAGGAGGTGATCTTCTCAAGTTTGATCTAGGGACGTGGTTATCTGATGTGGAGGAGCATAAGTCCATAGCTATATACACCCCACATGAGGGTGGCTATGAGGGCCGGTACTTGAACCGACTCCGGTACGAGGGGTACCACCTTCTTGAGATCACGGCCCGAGGACTAGGTGATCCCGAGGCCACCCTCACCAAGGTTCACCCTGTCTGCCCTGTAAGTCTGAACAACCTGCTATTCTGATGTATCAGCATTTTGTGTACTGTTCCATTGAACCATTCTGAAAATTGTATTATTAACTGTCATGTGACCATATGACACTTTAAAATTAGTAGCCCTCTAACTGAAGTTTCCCTTGATTTCAACTAAACTTTATCTTCTATGATTGGGGTTTGATGGTTATAATGCAGCCTCATGTAGGAAAGCAACCCATAGCGAGGTGGTGGTTTCCTCCGGAAGTTGATTATAGGCTTGAAGCGCTTCCTCCTGATGCTAAGGGCCTTGTTGTTTGGGTCATTGAAGCCAAGGTATGTACATCAGATATCAGTGCTGATTCTTTTGTTAATGTTTTTTGCAGTTTTGATCGTAGTCTAATAATACTTCATATAAGTTGAGTATTTGGACAGATTACAGATATTCCTGGTATCCAAAATGACCTGTATTTACTATGCATTTTACACTGACAACATTAACAAACAAGCACAGGTTTTGGAAATTTTCGTACTTCCTATGTTATTTGACTGCTGCAACATAGAGTTAGTATTGACATGCTCTGCACAACATGGTTCTTCTTAGGTTCTATCTAAATCCGAACTGCAATTTCTGGCGCTACTTCCGACTCTCAGACCCAATGTAAGAGTGATAGCAGAATGTGGCAACTGGTATGTTTAACGCTTCCTGTGTTTTCTAATTACAGATGATTCATTGCCACTGAAGATATTTTCAAAAAGTAAAAAAGTAAATTGTTTAAGCAAAAAGGCATTAAGACTTTAGATCATTTTCCAACATAAATTATCTTCATTTTGGTGGATGCAAACAGGAGGAAGTTCATGTGGAAGCCGCTCAAGGAGATTGCAGGGCTGGCTCCGCTAACAGAACCATGAAAGATGGTTCTACTCTAAGAAAATGTGGTTGATCTCGCTGATGTTCAGTAAAAAAGCTCTTTCACTTTTGAAGCAGTAATTTTCAAGAAGTTACATAGTTGAAGTGCAAGATTGCATTTGTATAATAATGTTGGATTGAGCTTTGTGATTAAATGTACAGCAAGAAGAAAACTGATCGAACACAAGAAGGAAAGTGATTGTGATAATGTTTTGCAAATTTTTGAAATAAAACCAAAAGTTCTGCAACAGATCTTGTGAGTACCATCAACTACAGGATGGGGAAAAAAATCCTCCTATTTATCTCGCGATTAAAGGATTACACACAAGTAGAAGGAAACTAAACGCTTGTTACAAGCTAACTCCAACTCAAAATGTTCACATGTTCAACTGTTATAATATTGAAAAACTAACATATCATAAGTACTTTAGGAGAAAAAAGAGTCCAATTAACATAAATAGTTAAGTACTAAAACAAGATACATATTTTCAGTTTAAGATTGAAGAAGAATTATGTTTGATTAGCTTCTAAAAATTGATTAGGAGAAACAACAATCAGAATTTCTGTAATTCAGCTATAGAATCATCCACCTGTGGTTCTGTACAAAGAGGGTTCAATGAGGTCTGTATATTGGTATTACAGCCATCGGTATAAGACTAACCTGAATCTGAAGCTATTAATAAGCAATGAGCATCCAGTAAATTGCAATTAGTTAAATGACTGCCAAAGAAATCGAAAAGCTTCAAATTATGGACTACTAATCATCTAGATAGTGTCCTAGAGGTACTAGACTTCTGACCATCTTGTCTTCGACCTTTATCTGAATTTTTTGATGACGAAGATTTCCCTCCTTCGGACTTCACTCTATCAAGCTGCTGTTGATTCTGCTGTGATGAAGAAGCAGCATCCGACTTAGAGCCAGAATCCTTTTTATGACAATTTTTGTTATCAGTCTTTCTATTATCATCCCTGTTACAATTTTTGTTATCAGTCTTACTATTATCATCCCTGTTACAATTATTGTTATCAGTCTTTCTATTATCATCCCTGTTATCAGTCTTTTTGCTGCTTTCCCTATTATCAACTTCTGCTGATGATCCCTTGCCTGAGATATGTGATGATTGGGAAATATGGTTTTCCGCATTTTCAGGGAAGCTACCCTCAGGATCTTGATTTTTACCAGGGTTATGAACTATATGAATATATTCTGTGCCTTTTCCTTTCCCAGAGGGGCTTACGGCAGTTTGGGTTGGTGATCCTCGGCCTTTATCGATGCTTTGGAGCTCAGTTGCAATTTGGTTCCGTCTTTCCTTCAAGAAGTTGAGCCGGTTCGTCAATTTGGAGAGTGCAGAAGTGGTAGAGCTACTTCCCTGTAATGCATATATAGATTATTTTCCTTCAGAAACTTCCATGTCAATCCTAAACTATACTCTATTTGGGTTTAAGCATTCATGTTGACTGAACTCTTGGTCACATAAATAAGTACTCATGGGAGTCATGTCACATGCTTCACAAACATGAAAATGGAACCAACAAAGTTTTTGAGCAAAAAACCCAAAGAACATATGATCCAACTAATTCAATTTAATGTCCCAAGTAATGAATTAATTCCTTAAGGAGAATTGTTATCTAGTAAACATTGTCCACCAATTCTAAGTAAGACACCAAGTAGCTCTGAGTGTATTATTTGTGGACAAAATGCTGAAAAATCATTGTTTGGTGATCCACGATGGTTTTCATGTGTCATTAGGTCTTAAAAACATAGAATGAAGTTTTCATAGACAAACATGATCATGTAGTAAAGCTTACTGCTGCAAGGAAAAAATGAACTCTTCTGTTTTACTTGGAATATTAAGACTAAGAGAAAAGGTTGCAGAAAATCAAAAACAGATAACAGACATACCTCTCCCTTTGAACTTGATTTCCGAGAAGGGGAGTGAGTAGGCTTGGGCATGGAGGTTTCCACTGAGGATGAATCATTCAAAGTCCATCCGAGTTTGGAAGAACTGAATCGTGGTGCATCATTTGGCCGGTTTTGATTTTTGCTTGGAGATTCAGTTTTCTGATCATTATCATGATGGACTCCGTCTAATTTATCATTCTGCTGTCCCTGACAAAACAGTGTTGAGCTTGTAAGAAATAATGTCAGATAAAGAGAGATGTAAATTAGAGATCAAGCGAAGATCAATTTTTTAATTATATGATATAAAGAAACCCTACAATTCAGATATTTCTAGTAAGTCAGTAACCTACCTTGGATGTTTCGTGTTTCCACTCACTATCACGATCAGCTCCATCCTTGTTATATTTTTGTTGACCCTGAAAACCACTCTATTATTATAAGCTAATTAAAATGCTGATGTTATTTTCTACATGGAGCATAGAAATAAATCAACTAGCAACAAAATTCTAGCTAGCAAAGCTGATGTGGTACAACAAGAAGAACAGAACATAATACAACAATTTACTGTTGAAAATTAAATTGGCATGTTTTGGGTCAATACAGCAAGCCATATATTGAACTAGAAAAGTTACGAAGTTGAGTTTCTTCTCTTCTCCACCCACTTATACAGTCCTTGGACGTCAAAATTGAATAACTTTGTTACTACCTACATCAAATGTGGCCATGAACAGCTTCATTCCTCTCATAAGTCAGCTATCTAAAAATCAACTCCAAAAGGCTAATGAAACTACTCATGATAGACAAAGCATTTCGCATGGAGTCTAATAAAGTAACTTTGCGGCACCTTTGCTAATTCAGTTTTCCTATCATTATCACGATCAACTCCATCCATGTAGCCGTTCCTTAAAAACCACTCTTTCACCGGAGTCTAAAAAACAATCAGATAGAATCCAAACAAGGCTGCCATTAAACAATACCTTTGAGAAATTATTTTTATGATCCTCACTCCTCAGCATACTCAACTCCATCTATTTTGAAGTTCTGCTTTTCCTAATAAATGTAATATAATTCGATAAGCCAATCAAATAACTGGTGGTAAATAAACATTCCACAACATAAAATCCAATCAGAGTATCATTAAGCCCATAGCTGAAACATCCTCAGCAACTAATAAAGACATGAGCGTATTTCTGTTCTTTTTCAAGCCATAAAAGTTCCTCACTTTCTGATAATTACAAAAGAGAAAAGGCACTAAAGCATGACATACTTCAGTTGCATATGACCTATGCAGAGAGTTCAATCCCAATCAGAAAAGCTCTAGAGAATTGTTTGTTACACTGCTACAGGCTAGTTCTATCAAACTCTAAAAAAATTGTATATATAAACAAAATTTATCAGTAAGGCTCCGTTTGGTAGGGTGTAACAAAAATTCCATGATAAGTGTTTTCCACCATTTTTCAATTTTACAAAGTTTGGATGACAAAGGAGTGTAAAACTATTTTCCATGGAAGTAAATTTTCATTACAATTTACAATTGTGGAAAACTATTTTCCTTTCAAAATGAAGGGAAAACATTTTTCGTTCCTCTCTTCTACACTCCTCTTACTACCTCCTTGCATCTCCCAACATTTTCCCTATTTTCCATCATTTTTTTACATGCAAGCAAACAATGGAAAATTGTTTTTGTGAAAATTGTTTTCCATGAAAATCATTTTACATTGAAAATGTTTTACACCCAACCAAAAGGACCCTAAATTCCTCCCAACATCTACTATGAAATGCCCCTGCTGACCAGCATAATTTTGAATTAACTGGAGACAAAAATTTACCTCATTTTTACTCGATCTTTCAACTTGCCGTAATTCACTCTTTGTCTCAGTGTCCTTGTTATTTGCCCTGCAATGTTGAGGTCCCAAGGAACAATAATCATTAAAGGATCAAGGAACAAAAGCTTTCTTATGACTACTGCTTATTTGTCTGAGGACATTGCCAAACTAATTAATATATAGATCATCTGTTCCTTTATGTCTAACACACTAGCACAAAAGTAGTAAAACACCCAACTCTTACAATACTCATGTAAAAAGCCAAAAGAAAGATGAATATAAGGGTACAAGAGCATTCTTACAGCATAGTCCCTTGGCTAGAAGAGTTATGTGATTCCTTTTTCCTATCTCGCAAAAGGACATCAGTCTGTGCATGTTGATTATTAAGTTCTGCATCTATATCATCAAGCCTCTGCTTCAAGTTACTGAAATTTTCCTCTGCTATAATAATTTTCTGAAGCTCCTCCTTTGTCTACAACAGGAAAACTTGTCACAAATCACAAAATACAATTGAAGGAATATCAAGAAGATATATTTTAGTTGTGAACTGACCTTTTCATCAATACGTGAACCAGCTTCCAGAGATGCACGTAACTCTCTTTCGTTTTGTAACTGTTCTTGCAACCTAGCCACCTGCTCACCATCAATCCAAACAATATTATGCCTCTGGTGTTCCCAAAAATCAAAGAAAAATTATCGAATCATTTTATTACCACTGCACTATAACATCTGTGTAGCAACAGATGAGATAGCCAGTCCAAACATATAATATTACAAGGCATAGAGTTCTAATTGCCATAATTTTGATAACTAATTTCCTTTTCTTAGAAGGCACAAATAACACATAATGACTTAATCCAAATAAGCATTGTCCAATTCTCCTKATTTTTAGTAATATAAGACAAAATAAGTTCTGCATACTCATAATCATAGATAACTTCAGCAGCAAAAATAAGATCAGATAAGGCAGCAAGACAAAGATGAATAGAACAGACATGTAGTCCTGCACCTCCAGGTTAATAACTTGGAATGGAAACAAGAGTCTCCTAACACCTTCCACCAGCCGGGAAAAAAAGGGTAAAAAAAACTGTAAAACATACATCTTTTTCAAGAGCTAGGCGACGCTCGTGTAGAGCTTTCTTTCGTCTCTCCAAACTAGCTTGCAGAATTGAATTACCATTGGCCTAATATGMGGCATAAATTTCATACATCAATATCATTCAAATAAATGACTAAACACTATTGAGGAATAGATTGATGTAACAAGGCAGAGCTTCCACCTCTTCTTCGATTTGTTTTTGCAATTCAAGCTTGGCAGCCTCAAGTCTTTGTATTTCATCACTGTAAGAGAACTAAGAGGTCAGTAAAACATCATACTAAAATGAAATCGAGGTCATATCAAGACTAATGCAATAAGAAAAAATCCAAAACATTCACGATCTCCTTTCCAAATCCATAATGACACCTTGATTGCAACTAAATAACTATCCAGGAAAGTTGACGCCAATAAGAATATGCTGCAACTAGAATAACTAAAAACCATAATCACAGCAGGAAATGTGCACACAAACCATATTAAAAATCAGTAAACCTAAAATTAAATACTTTGATAATGTACCTAATGTTTTGGCAAGTAATCTGGTGTTCATATTTCAAAAATCCTTAAATCCTATATTCAAAATAATGAAAAAAGTTTGAAAGGAAGGATCTCGAAACCATTAACACCCATAATATCTCCCAGCAATGAATTGGGATGATCTATAATCAAAAGACCAGATAAAACTTCAAAAGGCCAGATAAACTTACTCATCTTCAGTTGAGAAATCAATGGATTCCATGGAAAGATTCTTTTTTGCCTGGAGAAATAAAAACAGTGATGGGTAGTAGCATTAGTACTCTAGTGAGTTCAAAAGGTGAAGTTATTTATTATAATTTCATAAAGAAAATTGTCTCAATATTGAAGTTTCATGTCTTAAACGAGTAAGCAACTAGGGAAAATCAACCACCAGAAAAATGGGAGTCATGGAAGAAGGCAACCAGCTTACCGATGTTCTTCCCCACCTTTGACGTTTCAATTGCAAGGTCCCAAGGAACTTAGTTGCTGACAATTGTCTGCCTGTTTTAGGACTAGGAGGTCTTGAAGTATCAGATTCAGTTATGGTACTTGTCTCAGCTGGAATATCTCCGTGTAAATTATTAAAGTCAACTCTAACCATCAATCTATTATCATTTCTCTTCAAGTTATCGTTAACACTCCGCTGACGGTCATGCGACGACTCTGGAGTATGAGGTGAGGCTGATGAAGATCTCTGGTTTTTTGCTAAATAATAAGCTCTTTCAGGAGACTTGGAAAGTGATCCAGAACTTTCACTAGGCTGTATTTCAAAGAGAGTATGGTGTAATCAGTTTGTAAAACAGGCAGGAAAGTAAATAGCTGAAAATGCAATCTTATGTTATAGATACAATTGAGAATACTCAGCTGATACCATTACAAATGAAGACACAATGATATTAGGCTGTTTAGAAGATATGACTTGTTCACAAGAAGCAATTATATCAAGCTTTGCCTTCTAATTTGCAAATGCACTATACCTTTGCTTATAACCACAGAGCCTCTACAGAGGTTCTTATCTATGGCATTGTATAGCTGTACAGGATTATGCATTCTTACCCCTACAATGAGATATCACAAGGATGTCTCTGTTACTAATTCTATTGGATAGGCAGACAATTACAAAGCAGGAATTAGAGGACAAATTTGTTAGTTGCTAGTTAGCTACTAAGAAGAATAGCGGTGATGCCATCAAGTTTTGTTTGGAAACATCCATCAGCTGAAAGGTTACTGCAAGTAATCCTTCAATAAATTTGGCATATGGTTTAATTTTGACTTCAAAAAATTTAGTCTAAGTATCCAATTTAATGTGACAAAGAAATATATGCATCAATGCATGTAATAACAAGAATCTAGTGAAGTACTAACCTTTTCATCACAAGAATCACTCTCTCCATGGTCAGCACTGCCGCTACCTGTCTCAGTTACTGAGTGTTCATAATCTTCATCTGTCTCATCATGATCATCTGATGCATCCTCATGTTCATCTTCATGAGAATACTCATCATGATAATCATCATCATCTTCCTCATACACATCATCATCGTCATCGTCATCGTCATCATCATCACTAGCCTCCTCTGTCCCACTTCCACTCTCATCTGAGTCAGAGAATAATCCACCATCTGACATCGAACCTTCCTGAAATCAATTTAAGGGCCATGAAGCGCAAACAAGAAATAAAAGAATAACCTGTTGGTAATAATTCAAGAAAATGCTAAAACACAAACACTTCAACAAGACAGATGAGGATAAGCATATTACTAGATAACAACTTTAAGTCAAGGTGACCGGTAATACCATGTTTTGATATGGTAAGAAAGGAAAGACATTCTAAAAGTTTAATGAATGCAATGCTTATACACAACTAGCACAAAGGAACTAAGTAAAAGGTACCACACAAAGGGAATTAATGATACAACCTTAGAGAAGATTTGAAAGGGAAAAATATAAATACCCCAAAGATTCTGTCATACTCGTCTAGTAGAGTAATTATAATAGCTTGAGCATGGTTTGCTGCTGCTGCTGCTTGAAGAAGTTGGAAAGAACCATCTCCTGCCACATCCATAGGTGTACCTTCAAGTTCACAATCGCCAGCTAGAAGGGGTCGCAGAAGCAAAGGAGACATGCAAGCTGCCACTGCTGATGTGCTCATCCGATTAACTGCCTTATTAGATACCACAGTTTGCATCATCAAGAGAATCCTGAAGAGAAAAGAAATGTATATATTATATATATATTAAGCTCAGAGCTCTGAGATGTTAAAATTTAGACTTTTTAATGGTTTCATTGAGATGCACATCACTTATGCATTGCAAATACTTTCTTAGTAATAACCAGAAAAAGCAAATTGTGCATCAAGAGGTTCAAGCATTTACGGTAAAAAAATAAATAAATAAATCTGACATAAAGGTGGTAACACGAGGACATGAGGTGCTTCGGTTTCACAATTTCTAATATGACTGAAGCAAAATTATAACGCTGCATACCTTTGAAGTAACTGTCTGTTTGGTTCCGGAAATGTTTCCAGTATTGCTGTGCGCATAGCATTAAGTCTGTTGTTACGGTCACTTCCTACAAATGATAGTTCATAACTGTTGAATAATAGCATACAAACAAAAATGGAAAAACATGGGCATGCCATATGCTTTGAGAAACTAAACTATTGTCCTAGCCTCATGGTTCTTATTCATTCATTTATATGATGAAAAATAACTATGACAATAACTTAAGAAGGTACATCAAAAAAACAGAAATCTCTATGGCAACTTACGAAATGCTTCTAATAGTGCATTGCAACAAGAGGCTGGAACTGGAGAAGATGGTAATTCCCTTAGAATGTACTGAAGAGTACACCAAAAACAAAAAATAGCAAATCAGCAAACAATTGGCTCACGCCACTGTGGCACACTAAAGTCCTAGCACAGATGATCAGAAGATATACCTTAATACAATCTGCAATGACATGAGCATCCTCGTCTGGGGAGAACTCATTTTTCCCTATTTTTAATTAAGAATAGAGACACATGAGCTAACAAATTTGAAGTCATTTTTAGAAAGAAAGGACGCATGCTTCGAAAAAGTATCCAATTAGACTAATAACAGCATACAAGTTTTTTACCGAAACAGATAAACCAATGTAACCAAAGCTACTTATATAAGACCAACATTCAAAAGTTAAAGGCATCAATGACGCTCGTTGGTCCAAGCATTAAATTAATATAACAACCCTAGTCATATCAACTACATTTTGTTAAACATATGCACATACATTGTGTGTGTGTGTGTGTGTGTGTGTGTGTGTGTGTGTGTGTGTGTGCGTGTGCGTGTGTGCGTGCGCGCGCAAGGGAGTCTCTAAGGCAATGATGTGAAAGGGAACAATTCTAAGACTTTAAACAACTAAGCCAGTCGACTTCAACTTTTGCACCAAGATACATAATTATTAAGAATCTATTCTCTTTTTATAAGTAAAGCAACTATTGATGATCAGATGGGGGCTGGGCTGTTGACTGAGATCATCATAAATTACTTATGTGTGCATCACATAATGCGACAGAAATACTCCCCCACRGTAGACAGAGTGACCCAGATGGGCTGGCTTCCACCAATATAAGTCTTGGAATTTCAAACGGTGGTAAAGAGAAACTACATAACACTACCTTATTCAGTCAAATATTCTCATCAGTTTCCTAAAATATAAATATAGAGTGCCCATCTAAAACTTGTTTGATAAACTTCCTTGACAGAATAGTGAGGTACATGAAGAACTTTGAAATCTTCTCTGGTTTCTTATCTTACAAGGGGTTCTTTAGAAATTTCTTGAGATAACCTAGCAATCAGTATCATTTATGATCCCTTACTCATTTAGCCAAACCTTAACTGCTCTGGACCAACAATAACATGACTCAATATACATAACTACATAAGTATGTAGCTCTTGATCGAATAGTAAGGAGGGAGAGGATTTTCTATGACCAATGGTGATCGTATTTTGGTTCATGTGGCCGACCCCATCTTTGGGATCTAGGCTTAAATTTGATTTTTTGGATTGAGTGAATCAAGGTGCAAGCTGTATCTGAAAACTTTAGACTCTTCCTCCTAAGTTCAAACTCTTCTTCCTGTTAAATGAATGCTTTATCTATTTGTGACATAGTATTGTAAAATACCCTGTTCATATTCACGAACTCGACGATAAACTTCCTCAACATCTGCAGCCTGCCGCAAAATTCCTTCAACTCTGACACCTGCAACATCGGCTAAAATTTAAGCAGGTTACCAAGAACATAAAACATCATTATACACTGTTTACAGCATTAATGTTGTTTACCCTTTAAAGTTGTGCAAAATTATTTGTATAACTATGTAAGATGCATGTGCATGTCATCCCACTGGTAGAGACAGTTTGACAGTGCAAGAGATAACCTTACAGCCTCCCTCATCCCCAACCAATTGAATATAAAGGAAAATAACATAAAAGGTGCAACAGAAGAGAAAGGTATACACTTCTAACACTCCACAAGGACCAAATGATAAAATTCCCGTCATAACAAATTATACCTAAACAAGAAGGTAAAAAATTATGTGGCACTGTGAGTAGAGAATAGTTATGTGGAAAACTATAGTAGCTATGGATTAATCCTTGTGTTTTACAGTTTTAGTAAACTTCCGAACGAAAATTGCAATGCTACCAAAGCATTAATTCAGTATATTCCCAAAAAAAGTAGATCAATAATGTATGACATGATGACAATTATAAGACTTACCATGGTCTTCTATGTATCTGAGGGCTTTCTCCAAGAAAGAAGGTGATCCATCAATATCTTCCAAGGCAAGTAAGATTGGCCTACCAATAACCATTGATTTTCCAGGTGTCCCATCTTTCTCTGTAAGAGATTTAAATAACAACAACAAAAACAAAATGACCAAAATGCCTCCTTTATAAAAGGAAGTTAGGAAAAGAGAGCACAGTTCATAAAGCCAAAATTGAGTAGTGACAAAAGCCTCAGCAAGTGAAAGCCACAGGAAAATTTGATTGGAAAATGAAGGATTAAAGCAACTTAAATTGTCAAACAGGAAAATTTAAAAATAAAAATAAAAAGGATATAATAAAGAGTTGTTGATCATAATTTAGATATCCCGCTCACACTCAACACCCTTTTTAGTCAATAGCCTCTATCCACCATAAAATACATATCTGTCACAATTGATTATAGAGGTTTTGCTTAAGCAGCCTCCTTCATTGATAAGGCCATTATATGTTAGGTAACTCTCGTTTTGTAATCACTATGTTATATTTGAGCACATAGGCTGAATTTTTTTCTTTAGGGTTATGCTAAATACAACCCTTAGGGCTGCATATAAAATATAAATATGTTACTTAAAATGGAAATAAGTTGTAAATTCAAGACAAAATAATACACTAATCGATATAATAAATGATCAATTATTGCATATCCACTTTTAGCTTCTTATAATCAGCCCTTCGGGCTACATTTACCTTTTTCCTTTTTTTAACCAAAGATAAGGATACCAATATAGCACATTGTTGATTCTCTCACAATTCAAGAAGTCAAACAGAGAGAGAATAAAATTAAAGTAATAGCCAATAACAAAGCAGGTAAACCATATATGACAATCAAACATGATCATACGTTGATCAGCAGCACCATTAGCTGGATCAGCCTGCTCACTTTTGAGAATTCCGTTTTGTCCTGCATTATGTGCTGCAACTGGTGCCTGTTCCAAAGCATTCTCAAGTGCTGTCTTCCATTCTTGTAAATCTTCTAAACTTTCAGCCTGCAGTAACATATTGAAGACGCAAGTTAGGTCAAATTAAAATCAGTTCTTCTAAACTATAAAGGATATAATCTATTAATCATTTTATGAGACAACATTTCAGCTTCTCCAAAGCCATTTCGAGCATATAAGATGCATTGGAAGAGAATATAGTCTCCTAAAAAAATCAACTGAGGACATAAACATAAAACATGATCAAATTCTCTCTTTGACAACTTGGGTTATCTAGAGTATGTTTTAAAATGTCACTTGCAATGCAATTAAGACAAATAATTAGTTGGTCCAACTTTCAAGACTCTCAATTCTCAACTTTCAATAATATAAATGAAAAATATCAAAAGGGTGTATCAAGGTTTAAACCCAAGATCCAAAACAACACAGTTTTTGTTGCTATCTTAGCTTCACTGGTAGAAATGACTATACTTTTAAAAGAAAAATTATACTCTATGTAAAGGAAGACCCCTCGATATTTTTCTTTGATTCTCAAATCTATGTGGCTGTCAAGATGTCCAGTTGTCCACCTATCACCTCAGCACTCTTTTCCTCTCTTTCTCTCAGCATAAGCCTTTCCTCTAAACAAAATGGCGTCTCCACTTAACTTTCACTTCCATTCCCTCTCTCCTCTAAAATCGTATTATTTATAAAATGAAATGAAGAATGAGGACAAATTTTGTTACATAAGACTAGTAACTAGTTTTGTTCCAACTTTATGGTTGACCACTATCTTGAAAGTTGAAAGTGATCCGTGCCATACGTACAGACGAAACACTCAGTTCCTCACCCTTAGGATTTTTCTAATAAATATCTTAAGAGTCAAGACATAAAAGTCAATAGATGACACAAAGTGAAGCAAATTAAAAGTGTTCAGACGATTGATTGGAATCCATCTTTTAAGATTATCAGGTTGCGTTCAAATTTCTCAATGGAAGGAAGTTGGGCATCATTCAAACCCCAGATAGCACTCTATCAGCTGTTGCACATACTCATTTCAGTAAAGCCTCTAGCAATTGATAAGGTTATGTGGTCCTTTCAATTGATTTGTATCAAAAGAGTTTCAACAATGACATCAATAGTGGATCACAATATTATATATATAAATGATCTGTCATCCTCATTAACTTATGAACACGTACACCACAATTCGAAGATAATTTAAAGATGAACAAGCACGCTGCAATTAAACTTGAAAGGTGTGAAACAGAAGAAAACAGTTAATATTGCTCTCCCTGTATAAAAGTTTGATATACACACTATCAATGGAGAAAAATTGCAACAAAGTAGCACCTTAAGTGTGAAAGCTCGTCCATCCCGACCATCAGGGAAGAACACTGTCAATAGCTTCTTATCTGTTTTGACTTCCACACTAACAAAAGAAAACAAATCAGACAGGGAACACCATTGACTATAAGATGTATATCACATACAGAAACAACCGCTAACATGGATCCCAACGTTGGTGTGACCCTTGTAAGGTCAAATCAAGAAGCCATACAGGGTTGTTTTCATTAGAGCCTTGAATTCAATAATTATTCAGGATTCAAATTTTAAACTAGTAAAAGGAAGAATACGAGACGCAAAGCAGCACACTAACCTAGCTGAATTGTTGAGGTCAATACCGCCAAGGGTTAGATTTACCTCACCACCCTTTAGAGGAGCAGCACTCTGGAGGAGAAAAAACATGGGGCAGATCATTAATATTTGTTTCTTCTCTATTCACACAAATGGGAGACAGTCAGGAGAAAATAATACTACAGATACTAAAAATACAGTAGCTCACATTGATGCAAAACTACATGTTGAAAGAGCAACAGGGTTTGATTTTGTAACTCCTTACTCCAAAGTAAATCTTTTAATTAAACAGCATCTACTCAAATACCAAATATAACTTCCTAATTGATGAACCAGAGAGAAAAACAATAAAATAAAATAAAATAAAAGTTACACATATTATAGTGCCGCATAGAGGAATATCATTTTATGACATCTCAAGTTGGAACATGAATGCTGAAGTTGCAATGGATTAGTTTCCCATATAAAGGACATCCAAAGTTACAATAATCTTACAATATGACATTATGACCCCTAATCTTTTGACTGAGGTATATCCGCCAAGTCTTTCAACTAATAAAACAATTGGTTGCATCATGTCTTAGATATATCATATATCTGTGACTGCTGCTGCAAAAAATATTTTTGCATTGTTTAAAGACCGTCATTTTAAATATATATGACCAATATAACTCAAACGTTAAGAAAATACATAAAGATCCGGCACCCAAATATTCAGGTAGTTTTATAAAGAACTGAATATAAATTGGAGAAGGTATTAACCGTATTATGAATGATCCATATTCAAAAACTCAGCGAAAGATAAGTACTAAAAGGTTAATCACATTATTGATGATTAAATTCAAAACAAAAATTATCATTAAAAAGAAACCAAACTTACAGGATCACTGCGGAAAAAGACTAGGGACGTACGCGTTAGTATAAACCATCTTTTCTTCCAAGAAGTCCATCCAATTCCTGGATGCAAAATTGAACATAAAAGTCACAACATAGATATTAACTTCATTTGAAAGATAATAACAATTATTAAGTGAGTGCTAGGGTCACTTCATGTTTCCCATGCCAATAAACCAAAAGGAAAGGAAGGAAACCTTGCAAGACAAGAAACTAAAGCAGCCCTGTGTATTAATAATGCATAAAACCACAACAAAATACTTAAGTAAATCCTTACCTTTGGATGATATAAATAATGGCCCGCTCTTGAACACCTGCAAGAAATTGAAATAATTAAGCAATAATATAGAATGTATGGCATGAATTCTTCCACAATAACAGCAAAATGAGATGCAAATTCTTCCCATCTCGTGTCAAAAATAAAATAAATTACTCCCAGAGCAAATGAATAGTACTATTAATCGTCGTATGCTAAGCATTGTAGATTTAGAACAATATGCGGTCATCAATTTGTGAGGTGGCATTTTAAGAACAACATAAACTTGTATAGACAATTAGCACAGCAGCATTTCAAAGAAAAGCTCAATTACACAAACACATTCATCAACAACATGAATAAATAATCTCAGATGTACTAATTTGTCAAAACAAGGAGGCCCCTTAGGCCATAACTACCTGATTCCGGGACCGTGAGGTCTGGTGATCCGGTGGCCCGGCTTGTGGAGAAGAAGCAGCAGCATTCTCTCCTTGTTGTGGTCCCTGAAATCAGCTCAATACCATGACACCATTACTTGCATTGCATTAAATGTTCTCTTCATTTTGACATGATCAAACAATATTATACAATTAAAGCTCATAATTGCAGGAATTGGTGAGAAATTCAGAACACATGTAAAGAACACAAAATAACATTCCATTTTCAATCCATTGACCAATACCCATGTAAATTAACATCAAAATAACATCATTTATACAATAAAGGACGAAAATTTAGCATCAAAGACTCAAAATATGCACATTTCATATATCAAGAACACAAAATTCAAAACTTTCATCGTTAAATATAAACCTGCGGTGAATTTTCGGTGGATTTGCCCGTCATCGATTGCTCCTTCATCATTGCATCCTACAAAAACAAATTTAAAAACAAAAATTACACCCATTTTCATGACACCATATATTCTTAATTTTTAATATTTTTTTTAGTAAATTTCACAAATTCAACAATGTGGGTACCTTTGAAAATCCAACATTTGCAATAATGGTCAAAGATTAAACGAAATTCATTTAATTATCCAAAAAAATATAATTGGGTATATTAAATTTTCAGAAATTTTCAGAAAGAAAGAAAGAGGAAGGAAAAAAAAAAGAGGGGTGTAAAAGTGAAACGAGGAAAAAAATTGAAGCTTTTTGATTTTTCGTCTTCAACGGAAACACCGTTGGTGACCCAAATTGAGCGGGTAATTATACACGTGGCAATCGCAGGGTGCTGCAATGAGAATTGAACGTGTGAGGCACTAATGGTATTTATTCTTTGTCTTTCTATATTTATACAACTTCTTAATCATCTAATCATTGGTTTTTTTAGTAAGAGAACTAAATAATAATCCTCTACTTTTTTTTGAAGAGTGAGATGATGGGATTGGTTCCACGTGGCAAAAAGCTAGGTGGGTCTCATTTGGGTGATTGAATCATGGCCCTTGGTTGACTTCACTTTAGGCATTTGTTAGCAACTTGTATTTGTAATTTGTTGTATGGTATTGGAAGTTTAGTGGTACTATTGATTAAGATAAGACTAATTAAGGTTAAGTGGTTAACTTAAGTATGAGGAATTTAAGCAATGATTAGGCCATGGTTTGGAATCTTGGATGTAGAGATCATTATACATACCTTTCTTTGCAATTTGCACAATTTAAGCAATCTTATTATTCTTTGTAGCATTGCAAGCAAGTCCAATGTTATTTTGATTTACCAAATAAATATGATGATAATTGAACCTTCTAAGGTAGGAGTTGCAACTTGCAATAATCTTGTATGGATAGTTGGAATTATTTGTACATAAGGTTATGCGTTACTTTACGAGATTTTGAGGTCAATTCTTATCTCTACCTTTATGACTCTTTAAAAATTATCAAGTTATGTTCGTTGTGTACTTGTGTGTATGGATTAATCTTTTTAAAAATATACGGAGTATAATTTATAGTATGGATGGGTTTTCTCCGAAATGTTTGTGAAAATATTAATGTTTGTAGATTTAGAAATTATGAGAAGAGAGATAACAATTTATCCAATTCAATTTCTCAATTGTTGATCAAGAGTTGAACTTCATTAATTAGAGCATAAAATATTTGTTCAGGGAAGACTCAATCCATAGATGTAGGAAATATTGTTTCTACTCACTATATTTCAAAATATATTTGCCTTTGGAATTTTTGGCACAAGGAGAAACAAACTTTGACAATGGATATATAAGAAAAAATATATTCATATGAATTCTTGTAAGATTTGTTTACATGCCCAGTTTTTTTAAAATCGAGTTTTTCTTAATTTTTTAATAGGAAATTTTGTCTGAAACTACCTAAGTTTCGCATTTTTCAGCCAAAAACTACCTTAAGTTAGAAAATTATTGACAAATCTATATCTTTTATATTAAAAATCTTCTCTGAAACACACATGACATTTTCTAGATAACTTTCACCCAAATCACCTTTTCCTTCTCCTCCTCACTAATGACACAATCATCTCACGTCCACACCATCTTTATGTATTCCTCTTAATTTTGCAACTTAATGTTTACAATTAATCTTCTTATTATTCTTATGACTATATGAACATTTCCTCATGCTTTAACATTAAGCGTTTTTATATGTACCCATTTCCTTTTCTTTTTCTATTATTGATTGATCACTTCATCTTCTAACAACACTCTTCAACTTATCCGTACAAAATTGTGTTCATTACTTAACACAAATTAATGTTCTCCATTCTTAATATTTCGAAGAGGTAAACAAGTAGCATAATATTTCTATGTAATATAGTTTTTGAATTTTTTAGGATTAATTTGTCTAAGAATTTTTTCTAACCTATTACAATTTCATGATTGATTCTTTCACAATGAACAAATATTTCTCATAAATTAAAATTTTGTCAATTTTCTTGTCAGTGCGATTGAATTTAATTTTGGTTATCATTATATTCAATTCATTGGCATGTAGGTTCATTCTACAATTGATCAGACTTAACACTTCAATGAAGTATGTTCAGATGATATTTTTATAATTTTGAATTTCGACTGTGAAAATCATCGGACCTTGAAGCACGTGCGTACAACGGGCCAAAAAAACTAGTTTAATTTAAGATAGTGATTAACAAAGTTTTCTCTTATTTAAATAGTACTTTTTGTCACATATTTTCTATCTTAGCCTCTTAGATAGTTTCTCATAAAAAAATGTGTAACATAGGTGTTTTGGACAAAACTTCCATTTTCAAAAATAGAGTGGAAGTTTTTTTTTTTTGGATCAAATAGAGTGGAAGATATTAAGGTTTAGACAAGCGCATTGATAATTACTTCTGGCCCTCTGTTTCACTTTAGATGTTGCATTTGCTAAATTGATACTGTTCACTTTGTAAGTTTGACCTTATTTTTTCTATATATATACAGTTTAAAATATAGTCATGTGGGATCTTGTTTGATTCGTCTCAACGAGTAATTTTTGAATATTTAGTTTTTATATTTTTTTCCTTACATATAATTCGAGATATAAACATTTAAAGTTGTGTCTCGACAAATGTGAAATAGAAAATGTAACAAGTAAACTGAATTAGATGAATTATGAAAAGGAAAAATTGAAATAAATAATCCCACTTTTTGGTGGTCTTCTGATAATAATCCCAAGTGAGACAAATTTTTAAATAATAATCCCGCAACTTGCAACTAAATCTTCCTTCAATGGGCTATTTTCTTTCTTTCTTTTTTGGATTTTTCTATAAAATACACTTGTACTTTTGCGTTTTCTACAAAAAAAACCTACAAAAAATTTTGTCTACATCATAAACCTGAACTTTAATAGCATTCCACATCATAAGCTTAATGGTTAAATTTAACCAACCAAGGTTAATTATAATATTTTAAAAAATAAAAGAAAAATTTTAAAGAAAAAAAAACCAACTACAACCCTCCCACCACCCACCCTACTCCACCGAACCTCCATCACCTCCTAAACACCACCAGCCTGATCGACCACCAACTACTGTCGCACAATAACCACCACCCTGACCACCAACTACTGCCGCACAATAACCACCACCCTCCTCGCCAACACCCAGCCACCCCAACTCCACCTTCGTCCACCTCATCCCCAACTTCGACCACCCCATTTCTGCACCATCACACCACCATCAAGCCACCATCGCAGCACCACCTCCCCCAAAAAAGCCCAGAATCGAACACCCCCTCCCCCAAAAAAGCCCAGAATCGAACCCCCCTCCCCTAAAAAACCCATTTTCGAACTTGGAAAATTAATTCAAGAATTGAATTCAAAAATTGATTTGGGGTTTGATTTGAAAATTAATTTGGGGGATTTGCTTCGAAATTGATTTTGGGTGGTTGGTGTTCGAATTGGGGAGGGTGGTGCGCGATGATGGAGGGTGCGCGTCGGTGGTGCATGTGCGATGGTGGTGCGTGCGCGTCGGTGATTGATAGTTAGAGTGGTGCGGTTTGGGTTTCAATTCGAGGGTGGTTGTTGGGTGTACGTGTTCGACGGTGGTGGGAATTGGTGGCTGTGATTGGAGTTCGCGAATTGGTTGATTGGTGGTGGTGTGAATTGGTTGTGGTTAGGTGGTGGTGGTAGTGGTTGGGCAGTGCGTGGGAGGGTGTGGGTGGTGGTGGTGGCGGCTGGGCGTGGGGGTGGGTGGTCGGAAGTCGGAGGTGGGGGGTTTTGTTATTTTGAGATTTTTTATTTTATTTTTAGTTTTTATTTTTAAATAAAACTAACCATGGTTAACATAAATTAGGAATTAAGCTTATGATGCGGAAGGTTATTAAAGTTCAGGTTTATGATGGAGACATAATTTTTTGTAGGTTTATTTTGTAAAAAACGCAAAAATACAGGTCTATTTCATAGAAAAACGCTTCTTTTTTTCTTTTATAATTTCCTTTGCTTAATTCCTACCAATTATTGGCATTCATTTTTTTTAACCACTRCATTAACCTTTCAGTAACACTCCATCCATCTTCATTCACTCACCACCATTCACTCCATTATTATCAAGAAACCACCACCACCATCTCAACCCCCAACCTCTCCAAAACCACCCCAGCCAATATCGCCACACCCTCAACCACCCAAACCACTCGCCAAACCCACTCACCACTCGTCGAACCACCAAATGCCCACCTCCACCACTCACCGAACCGCCAAACGCCCACCCCCACCACTCGCCTCCAAATCACCACCACCATTACGTCACAAATCGGAACCACAACCACCATTAACATTCTTCAATCACAAATCGTCACCTCCAAGTCTCCAACCATCACCTCTGAAACTAACCCATGTCCAAAACCACTCACCTAGAAAACCATCATGTTAGGATTGCGATTTGTGGGTTGGTTTTCGAATTCGTTGGTGGTACGATTGAGATAGGATGGTGGGTGTGATTTCGCGGTACAGTTGCGTGGGTGGTTGTGGTTGCTTGGATTTGGGTTGGGTGTACCAGTGATAATGGGCGAGGGTGGTTAATGATTACAGTGGTTGTGACGTTTTAGTGGTTGAAGGAATGAAGATTAAGTAAAAAAACATGTATAACAGGTTGAAGGTAAAATGGTCCATTATGAACAGATTGGGTTTACAGTTGGGATTATTTAAAAATTTGTCTCACTTGGGATTATTTATTTCAATTTTTCCTTATGAAAAAATAAGGATTTTTTGAGGATAAATACCTAACTTTGTTCCGATTTTGAAAATAAATATCTAGTTTCCAGTTTATTTTACTTAAATACCTATTTTCGCGAAAAGTTTTGACAATCAGTACCTAGTAACGAATTTTGCCAAAAAATCGTTCAGAAACGTCAAAAAGGTGGGGCCCCCTACTTTTGTTGTACTGTTCCACCATCTTCTTCCCTTCTCCTTCCCCATTTCCACCCAACTTCTTCTGTTTCTTCTAATTCCTCCATTAATCTCTCTCTCTTCATTTTTTTCCCTTTTATACATTCAATAGCCCAACACATCCACCAACATCCCTTTTTCTTCCCTTTTATTTAAAATGCATATTAATTATTCTTATTAAGCATTTCCGGCAAAATCACTCTCACACTCCTTCCTCACATCATCCCACCACTAGCAAACATCAATTAATCATCAAAATCACAAAAACAAATTACAAATTTTTAAATAAAAAAAATAACAATTGGAAGTTAAATTACTTGAAATCAACTAGGAAGAGGCGATCATTGCGAAGAGGGAGATCGAGAAGTTGAAGGAGGATTGATGCGGCGACGACAACGAGTGTGATGAAAGAGAATGTCGTCGTCGTCAACAAAATCAAAGGTTGAAGCGGAATCAACAGCGAAGAACTCATTAGGATTGAATAGGTCATCCATGGCATTGCGAATTCATCATTATTACTTCCCAAAACCCCTGCTCCTCAAATACGCAACTCTGGGTTTGCACCACCTGCGAATTCAATTAATCTGGGGGTTAATGTTGCTGCTAATAATTGTGTTGTAGCTGATTTGGTTGCTTAATTTTAATTGATTTTTTTCTTGTAAAAAAAAGGTAATCCATTTAACAACAAAGGAGGCAGATGATGGTGGCGGTGGAGATATGACGGTGGTTGGAATGGAGGAAGGAGGTGGCGATAGTTTTTGTGGGTTGAGTGGGTGGTTTCATTGGGGTCGAAGGGTCTGGRAGGGTGGTTTCAGATGGTACGGTGGTGATGGAGAATGAAGAAGAAAAGAAGGGGTGTGTTGAGCAGGGGAAGGATGGAGGAGAAGAATAAAAGGAAAGGGGAAAATAAAATAAAAAGGAAGGGTAAAAAGGTCATTTCACACAAACGACGTTAAGTTTTCGACGGAAATATGATACTAGGTACTGATTGTCAAAACTTTTCACGAAAGTAGGTATTTAAGTAAAATAAATTGGAAACTAGGTATTTGTTTTCAAAATCGGAGGAAAGTTAGGTATTTATCCTCAAAAAATCCAAAAAATAATTGTACCCAATTTTTTAAATGGAAGGAATGCTAAGAAATGTTCCTTTTTCTTCATCATTTCATCCCCTTCTTCAAATTTTACATTAAAAGTTCAAGCAAGTGTTAACAAGTGCATGCAGGAGCATAAATAGAAGTGTCAATATCATAACTCTACTCAAAAGCCAAAAATGATAAAGTGTTGATGTCAAAGATTAATTTGTGAAATTAATAGAAAACAACGAAGGAAAAAGATGGGAACTGTCCCCCCAAATAGCATTAAAATACCTATTATCATTTGTCAAGTCACATTTAGAATAATGATAATGAAGTTGGAAGTTCATGATTGTCAATTTAACTATTGTAAGTAGAAAATTATTGTATTTTCTTCCAGACAAAAGTTCACTAAAAAAATTTCTACCATTTATTTTTCACATTTATCAAGACATAATTTGTATTTTAATATATTTCCATTATAAATTAGTAAATTTAAAAATTAGATGTTGTTATTTTTTGAAAATATTTAAACTATCACTATTTTTTGAAAATTTTGAAAATTCTCACGAACCAACATATCGAGAGTCTATGTCTTACGCGGTACAATAATTTTGAAAATTCTTACTACTTTTAAAAGTTGTTTGTCTTTCAAATTAAATGACAAAATTTCATGAAATGTGATGAGAGAGTGCATGCATGTTGTTGTGGCAAGTGGCAGGGCCCCTATAGTGTGCATAGTAGGCGTCGTTATACATGTACTACACCTTGAAATATTTGTTTCATCTATCATATATAAGTGTACTCCTAAACCAAACAATCAATGATAATTAAATAAATAACATTTAAAAAATTCAATTTCCAGATTTAAGTTCAAATAGTAACCAAGAGTTTTGCCTTTATTTAACATTTATATATAAAAATAATTTTATATCATTTATTATATGTAAATAAATGTTAATTGGACCATAAAACCATTATTTTGATAAAGAGAGAGTGAGAAACATGAAAAAATAATAACAGTGATCAAATTTGATATACGAAGTATATATTTCCTCATTATTCTCTCCTCTTTTCACCCTTAAAAAATGATGTAAGCATTAGTAAGCGTGGATAAGAATGTATGAAGTAAGTAACTTAAAGAAAGTGAATCAATAATAATTACGTGTTGATGTCAAAGATTAATCATATGGAGCATGTGTATGTAAAATGAAACACGAGAAAGGAAAAGATCATATCATGTTTTTTTCCATAAAATAATTTAAAATACCAATTGTTGTTTGACAAGTCATTTTTAGAAATAATGATAATGATTGGATATTATGGATTTGCAAAAGTGACAATAATTCAAAAAGATTTTTTTTACGGGATCTAAAAAAGAGTTTCGGAGCCAAGTTATTTTCACTTCAACAAGAAAACACAAATATTTTCTGTCGGGTACAAACAAACGGTTTATTGTTCTCCCTTGATCTAATTTGTATTGTTTTGTGCAATTTTTTAATGAACCAATAATAATTAGTATTTTGTGCTTTATTCAAATTTGGTACATTGTCTCTCAAATCTCAATCCAATTAATTATTTATTAACCTCAACCTTCCCTTATTTTTTTCCACTTTACCTTACTTTTCCCCTTTTCACACATACTCCCTTCAATCTATCCTATTTTTTTGTACTATAATTCTCTTTTTTAAGTACGGGGCAATTAAGTGTATTCGTAGAGCTAAGAGATTCACCTCATCCCCACCTCACTAATTAGTCTATGTTTGATGAGTAGTGGAGTGGAGAAGACAAGAAAGTCAAACTCCAATAGTGATTTTTTTAATGTTTTTTCATAGCTTATATATTCTCTCTAATGTTAGATAATTGCTAATTTGTTATATACAGATAACACAAATATTAAGAAATAGGCAGGTGATTTTTTTTTTTATTATTTTGGGGGATGCCAAAAATGGCAAAAATTAGGGGTAAAATTGTAAAAAAAAGGAAAATTTTACAAAATATCCCTCTAAAAACGTGTTTTTCACAATATACCCCTGTTTAAAAAAATGTCCATAATAAATCCCTCCTTTATATAATGTGTACACAAAATAACTTCAATGATTAACTTTCACCAAACTCTATGGTTAAATTAATAAAAAATATAAAAAAAATAGAATCAACCCAACCCAGCCACCAGCATACAATACCCAACCCGACCACAACCGCCTGCCACCATCACCTGACCCAACCACCATGACCTGCAACCACCCCCATTAGCCACGTCCTTCCTCATCCCACTACTGCATCGCCCCTGTTGCGACCACCAACACCGTACCCCTCCACCACCACCCCCTTCGCGCGCTGCGAACACCACGACACACCCCTCCTCCTCCTTTTACTTTCTCCTCCCACCACCCTCGCCAACTACCCACCCTCGCGTATACTCCCAAATAACACCCCCRCCCAAACGACCCCCTATCCCCCAAAATCAAAACACCCATTCGCGACACCAAAAACCCAAATCAAAACCCCCAATTCACGACTCTAATTTCACAATTGACAATACAATTTTGCAATTAAACCATAAACGAATTAAAGCCCTAAGTTAATTTTCGAATTGATTTAAGGGTTTTGAATGGAATTAGGATTATTTTAATTGATTTAGGGTTTCGAATTAAATTACGGGTTTTGAATTGGGTGGCGATACGGTGGTGGTCGTGCAGTGGCGGTGAGGTGCGTCCTGGTGGTGGTTGTGTATTGGTTGTGCAGTGGCGGTGGTGGAGTGGGGCTGGTGGTGGTCGTGTATTGGCTGTGAAGTAGTGGTGGTGGAGTGGGGCTACTGGTGGGAGGTGGTTGTTTTGATTTTAAATTTTTTTTGTTTTTATTTTAATCATGTTAAAAAAATATTAAAAAATTAAATTTAATCATGGTTAAGCTAAATTTAACCACGGGTTACTTCATGGAATAAAACTTGATTTTAGGGGTTTATTATGAACCAAATTTTAAGTGGGTGTATACTTTGGAAAACCGATTTTTAGAGGGGTATTTTGTAGAATTTCTCAAAAAAAAAAAAAGGCGTTACAATCTTAAAATAAAAATGTAGTCAGCAAAAGCAATCGACCCGAAAAGAAAAGTATAACAACTACTAGTAATTAAGATCAACGGGCGTACAAGTGAGCAAAATGAATTTATATAGTAGTTCTCAACAAGGGAAGATAAGACCATCTATATTTCTGGGCAAACCTAAATTTTCTCTATTGTCTTCTCCTTCTTGCACCTCATTTTCTATTTCATTCACCTCATTTCCACTAGTTTTATTCCACAACCTCTCCAATTCATATATAACCTCCTCCACCCTAGGCTTGCCCAACAATTTCTAACTCATACTTTTTAATACCCCGGCCACCCACCTTTTTAATATTAAATAATAATAAATAAATTTACTTAACTTAATCCTCAATTAATTAAGCTAGCTGATTAAAAATTACGAAAATAGTTAAAAAAAATTAAAAGCAAATTTTAAAAAAAAATTGTACTCCCTGGGTTGCGTTTTAAATGCAACATTTGATATTATTTGTGAGAGATAAAATATTCAAGAGTTATATTTAAAACGTAACGGAGGGAGTAAGTAAAAATTAGTACATTGATGATGACATCGTTACGTTAAACATCATAGGTTAATTATTATTGATCTGAGAAGTCTTTCATTTGCGCTTTCATGATCGTGTTAAAAATAATGCCTTTTCATTTTATGAGGTACTCCGTACACCACTTGTCAGTCTTTCGATTGTAGATGTAACAATTGGTGATACAAGAGAATAAAAGACATTAATGTAACAATTGGTGATACAAGAGAATAAAAGACATTTTGAATCAAGTGATCTTCTTCTTATTCAAGAAATTCATTAAGAGCAATTACAGTCATGAGACTCATGACCATGTCATCAAATGCATCGTCACTTGAGCTAGATAAATTGCAATTCACGCTCATGATTTGGATGATAAATTATAGTTGTTGTGAAGGGTAAAATAATTGAAATATGTAATGCTACGATGTGAAACTCATCTTTTATAATATAATTGAACTACAATACAAACTTACAAAGACAAATTGTAGACGTGACAATTCAATTATTTCTTTTGCTTTTACACCACTTATCAGTAATTACCATTGAATAAGAATATCTTACTTTTACACATGTGAACATCTTGTGCACTGTATTAACGGTTTGAGGATATACAATTCTCCCTCCACCTCTCCTTTTCTCTCTTCTCTCTCCTCTCCTATAGAATTTTAAGTTTTAGCTCGTTTAGGCCGAAAATAGTCTAATTTTTTCACAAATTAGACTATTTCCGACCCCTTTTCCTTAATTAAATTTGTTTTCTACTTTGTTTTTTCTTTTTTTTGTTTAATCTCATCTTTATTTGTCAAATAATTTTTCCCTAGTAGTGGAATTTAGGTCTTTTATTTTTTTTCCCCTTTTGTGGGATTAAGTTATTTGTTACTAGATTGTTTTGCACGCGATGCGTGCTTTGTTATGTAAATTTCAAAAATCCTTTAAAATAAAATTTTCAAGTTAGGAAATTATTTTATTAGCATTTTTTTTCAAATTTTTGATATTTGATTAATCTTTCTATTTTCTTTGCTAATTAGTTAGCTCATTTATTTACAAAAAAATTAAATTATTAGGAGCTTACTTTTATTGTTTTGCACGCGATACATGTTGTGTTATGTAAATTTAAAAAATGCTTAAAAATGAAAATTTCAAGTTAGGAAATTATTTTAGCATTTTTTTCAAGTTTTTATATTTGATAAATCTTTCTATTTTCTTTGTTAATTAATTAGCTCATTTATTTTTAAAAAATTAAATTATTAGTAACTTACTTTTATGTAAGTGGTGTTTTGAAATTTTTAGGTGGATATCACCTTTTTTCCATATTAGAAAGGATCAAGGTATTTGGTGAATTTAGTATTAATTGACATAATTTATGCATATAATTTTAATTTGTTTTTTTAATGAAAAATTTATGCATGTACCTTATTACCCTTCATTAAGGGTAATTATGTATTTTGAGAGGGGGGACACCATCTTCCTCCCCCCTTCTCTTATATAATAGAGATTATTCTAATCCTGGATTTTAATCTATGGATTTTGTTTTCATGGGTATTCTGTTCTAGGTTTCATTGGTAGTGAACATTCGATTGCTTCTGTTGGTACAATATTTGGTACTGCTGACGTGGCAGTGGCCAACGAGCCGGTGCTGGTGGAGATGGACTTGGCATGCTATCATGTTACCTACAAAACACAAGTGAACTACCCTGGGGCAACCCAAGAACAACCCCTTCGATGGAGGTATTAGTATATTACCAGGGTGTTCTGTATTTTAGAGAGAGAAAGTAGGTAGTGTTTGTTCAAGTGAACTTACCAGACCTGGGTGTCCCAAGACTGCCTTTTATACTAGACCTTGCATGATCATAWGTAACCTTTGCATGACAAGTGGCGCATAACTTACCAGGTTAGGTGTCCATGCATGTGTCAAACTTTGACTAAGTAGCAAACACTTTAGACTCCTTTGGGCCTTAACTTTTGCATGTTAATCGGCCCACTGGGTTAACTTATATGGGTTTTGGTTTATATTAGGCCTGGTAGCTGCGCTTTATATCTACCAACAACTTCAATTCAATTTTTGGGGAAAGTTAATTGTCTCTGCAAGTATTGTCATCCAAGTAATTTTACAACTATTGTTATGCCGAATTCGCGCGAAACTCACAAAAGATATTGCTTCAGATAATGATTTTCTTTAAGGCTTTTGTTGATCAAGATTTATTATCAATCATGATCGTATGATGCATTTCGTTTCTTAAATTGGTATATTTGTATTTGCCAATATATTAGTTTCTTTGGAATTTGATTGTAAGCTAAGTGTCGTTTGACTTTTCTATATTAATAAAATATTTTAGTTTTCTCGTCAAAAAAATAAAATTAAAATCTTATGCACTGAATTAGTGCATGACCATTCATTTTCTGTAAACCACAAAAACAGATTGAGCCATCATCAAGATTCATGTATTTTGATTGAAATTGGAATTATTTAAAAGATCTGGATCAAAAGGTAAGTTGCACCTAGTGGTAAATAATATATAATATATATTTCTTTATATATTAGAATTTTTTGTGGGGAAATACCAAGGAAAAGTGTCATTTTGTGAAATAATACCGCCACAAACACTTATTGTGAGGAAATACCAAACAAAATTTATGTTTTGTCTTGAGATACCAAGTTACCATTTTCCGGCCAAAAATTAAATTTTCAGGCATTGACTTGGTGCGTGTTAGCCACTTTCTCCTCTCAATTATCTCCCCCACGCGCATGTTATATTCTTCTTCTCATAATTCTACCTTCCCATTTTTCCTCTCTAACGTTCAAAATTTTTGGCCATTCCTTTAAATTCCATCCTTCATTCATTCTCCTCATTCATTCTAACTACTCTTGGTGGTCTCTGATCTCTTGTCTGCAGATTGTAATCCCTCTGAGGTTAGTGTGTATTTCTTTCAATTTTGCAGTTTTTGAATGTTGAATTTAATAAATTAGGGTTTGTACGTAAATTCATTTTTATTTCAATTTCTGAGTTTGATGAATTAGGGTTTGTAAAAACAAACCAATTCATGTTTTAATCATTAATTTAACCAATAATGAGAATAATTACTTGAATTAAATAACACATACAGTACGAATTAGGAAAGAAATTAGGGCAAAAAAAAAAATGAAAAAAATGAAATGATTGAGACTTACCTTTACCCGTGGGAATTTTTGACATGAACAAGCAAATTTACAGCGAGAGAGATGATCAGATTGAGAGGAAAGATGAGGAGATGAACGAGTGAAGTGATTAAGTGAAGTGAATTGAGTGAATGTTGGTTGAAGTCAGTAAATGGCACTTCAAACAGTCAAAGAAGGGTAATAAAGGCGCGTGGAAACCACGAACTACAACTCACAATAATCAGATGAGTCAACGCCTGAAATTTGACTTTTTGGCCGGGAAATCATAATTTGGTACCTTAAAACAAAACATAAAAATTGTTTGATATTTYCCCACAATAAGTGTTTATGCCGGTATTATTTCGCAAATTGCCATTTATCCTGGTATTTCCCCACAAAAAATTCTATATATTATCATTAATCATACATAATCCAAAAATAGTTCAATTTATTGATAGACTTAATTTAATTGGAATGTTTACAACTTTTTTTAAAATTTTGAATTGTGTTTGTTTTAATTTGGTAATTAAGTAATAAGTGTAAATTAATTTCTCAAATTTATCCCCATGTAAATAAAGACTAAAGAATAATTAGTAAGGATATAGTGAGAATTTTGTAGGACACTGCAACTGCCGCCACACCTCACTCATTCCCTTATATAATAGAGATAATTCACAATACTTCTAACACTAACAATATTTAACTAACAACAAGTTACCATGGGACATAATAATAATAGTAGTAGTACAATAATAATAATAATAATAATAATAATAACAATAATAATAATAATAATAATAATAATTGGCAAGGAAATTTACACAATCACACATGTGCCTTTGGGACTAGCGTGTGAGAACCGCATAGGCTCCCATGGGACATCATGTGTGTTAAAATCACACAAGCTACCACGGGACTCGTGTGTTAAAATCACGCAAGTGTTCATTGGACCTGTGCGAATTTCACACCTAGGTCAATTTTTTAAAACTTCGAGCAGGTTTCGAATATTAGGTCCTCCATTGACGATGAAAACTTCGTTGACGTAGAGTATGGTGGGCCATCTTTGGTGCGCTGGAGGTAGGGGCGAGCAGAAAATCTGGGTACCCGGTATCAGAATCGGTCCGGACTCGTCGATTTCGGAACTGAAATCGGTGTAACTGGGTCCGGTTCTGGGTCCAAAAAATGAGACCCGGTCATATCTGGTTCTGGTTTTCGGGTATTGAAATTTGGGACCCAATACCCAGTGGGTACTCGGTGGTTTTTGGTACCCAGTTGGTTCCGGTTCTGGTACCGGGTACCAAAATGTTTAGAACTGTTATATAAGGTAATTCTACTCTTTTTCTGTACATTAAAATTCATTTCCTTCTTTGTTGAACTATTCATACACTAAGGATGCAAAGAGAATGATTCATGGGCCTAGATTATTTTTTACAAGCTCAAAGATTATTTCCTTGTTTGTCGATTTTATCACCGATAGATTGCTGCAAGTATGTTTCAAGTTGATCGAATGGATTATTAAAGATCAATTTTTATAAATTATATGAGCTGGGTACCCGATCCCGACGGTTCCGGGATTGGTTCTTAAAACTTAGGAACCGGTTCAACCGGTTCCGATTTCAAAATTTGGGACCCGATCGGTTCTGGTTACAGGTACGGATCTCTAAAAAAAGGGTACCCGATCCCGCTCACCCCTTGCTGGAGGTAGAAGATTGTCCATTGTGGTGGTGATGGGGAAAAATGTCAGATTGTGGTGGTGCATTGTGGTGAGCCATTGTTGCAGTGGTTGTCATGCTCTAATGGTGGTGTTGCGATTGTGGAGGGAAAATTGAAGTGGTTGCAAGGAGGTGATAAATTATTGGGTAGTGGTTGTTGTGTATTTCGTGACGATAAGTAGTGTGTGGACGGTGGTGAGTGGATGGTGGTGGTGGTGAGTGGTTGGTGGTAGTTTTAAGGTGGTAGTGGTGGTTGTAAGGTGGAGGGTAGTGAAAGTTTTTAGAGAGAAATAAAAAAAGAATGAAATGAAGTAAGGGTAATTTTGGAAGTTTGTATTGTATTTTAGGCGGTATACAGTAATTCCAGCGCGACAAATAGCAATTCACTACTTTTGTTATCCAAGATCTAATAAAAAAAATGAAAACATTGATTAAGTTGGCTCGCTTTGGAATGAAAGAGCAATATCCGCCCCGCGTGATCCTTTAATATTAGGCCAAAGCATGGATCGAATAACCGATATTCGAAAATCTGTATATCTGATATCTATATCCGTTTCGAAATATTTCGAATATTCGACATTAAAAAAATCGGGTCGGGTACTACGAATATCCGATTCTGGAAAATATTTTTTTAAAAATATTATAAAAATAAATAATAAAATATTAAGATTTCATTTAAAAAAATCAATAATGGACCGGATTTATGATATCTTTGGATTTTCTATACCGAAAATCTAATTTTTTAAAGGATACTTTTCGGATATAGAATATCTCAAAATTCCAAAAACTAATATCCGAATTGGTATTTGATATCCAAATTTTTGGATCGGATATCCGATTTGAAATTCAATTTTGGATGGGACTGAATACGGATCAAATATCTTAATACTCAAATTTTCAATTTCAATATCCGAATATTCGAAAAAATTGGACTAAATACGGATCAAATATTCGAATTTTGAATTTTTCAGATAGTTTTGATTAACCCTAATTAACATCTTGTGAAGGTACGAATGTGCGATAGGTGTCACAACTCACAAGGGTTGTGGATAACTATACATATCATCTTGTATGTGCCAATGTAATGATGTATGTACTACTACGTATATACTATGTATAGGGAACACATCAACATTTTAGCAAATTAACGGATAAAAATTGCTTATCGTTGGCTCGTTGCTTCCAACCTCCAACTTGACAAATTTCCAACAATCAAAATTCAAAAACATGTGACGAAACTAAACGTATCAAAAACAACAATTCCTTGTCACAAATACACCCAAAAAACACACACACTTATGTTTCTTTTTCACGCCTCCTAAATAATTCACCCCCTTTTTTTTTTAATAAAAAGAAAAAAGAAAAGAAATCCCACCAAATTCAACCCCAAACTAAAATAAATAAATAAAACAAAATTAAATAAGAGAGAACAATTTTAGGAACAAAAGCAAAATACTCGTACTTCAATCCCAACTTCATCTCTCACCTCTCCTCAACTCTTTTATCCTCAATTTTCCTATTTTTTTAAGCTTTATTTTGATTTTGATTTACTTTGGGAGAAAGCACAATTTTTTTTCGAAATTCGGAGCTCAATTAGTGTACAGTAAACCTTCGATTTTGTTCCGAATTCCGGATTGTTTGGAGAATTAGGGTATTTTCGAATTGAATTGCTTTGATTTATTTGTGTTCTAAGCAAAATTAGGGTTAATCGATTGATTGTAAATAGTAGAGATTAGGGTTATGGAGTCGGCGGAAGGAAGTGCCAGAGGGAGAAAAGGGAGAGATGAAGTTAGAGTGAGGTTGAAGACATTAAAAGCTGTTATGGAGCAATGTGAAAGAGCTCTTCATTCTCTAAATAAAGAAGGTTTACATGATATTGATGACGAAGAAGATGATGATGATAATGACGAAGAAGAAGAAGAAGATGATGATGGTAAAGTAGCTTCTGGGAGAAGAGATTGTTCTGGATCTTCATCTGACCCGGATCATGAAGCTGAAGAAGTAAGTTGAATTACGATTACTGATATTGATTGATATTGACAGGTTATACATGATTAGTGTTTTGAGTTTGTTGATTTGATTGATATCTGTTGGATTTGTGACTAATAATTATATTTTGTTATTGTTAATATTCAATTGTTTTTGTGCGTGTATGAATTTGTTGCAGCTGTGTGATTGGATTAAGTCTAGGTTGGAAGGTCCGGAATTTCTTCATAAGATAGAGAGTGCTCAGCTTTCAGTTCATCAGAGTCGGCAAGGTATGCGTACGAGTCGAATTAGAGGCTTTCCGTGGTGATTTTATGTGGAATTGTTTTGTTATTTTTGTATGAATTAACCTATTCAACTGGATAATTTGTGGCAGCAGAAGAAGGTAGTTCTTGGGACATGGTAAATGATAATGATTTGTGGGAAGTTGGGAATGTTGGTGATGATCAAGAAGACTATGTTGTTGTTCGACAAGAGGACATTGTAGATGGGATCGCGTGTTTCATGGCTGCTTATTTGTTGTCTCTTGAGAAGACAAAGGTATACTTGCCAATAACTCTTTGAATTGTAGTTTGTCTAATGCTGTGAAAGTTTTTTTTGTCCGCCTTCTTAGTTCAGTAGCTCTGATTCTTCTAGTAAAATATATTGGATACATAGCAAAAGAATTGTGTAGCAGAACAAATAAATTATTGATGTTGGACTTATGTGTGAGAAATGCTTTCACATTGTCCTAGCAACTCACATACTTTCTATCTTTCAAGATTTAGCATTCTTATATCTGAATTTTGTAACTACATGCTGTTAAGGATTCTTTGTCTTCTACTTCCTCACTCCCTGCTTGGGAATAACATGGGATTATTTGACAAAGGTTGGAATATATATAATGGAGTTCCACCATGTTATGCAAGTGGGGCCAAAGATATTACTTGGCTACCTTCTGCTTGAATTGCATGTTTAAAGGTTTTTCATGCTGTACACAGTACTCGGGGCATTCACTCTCTGTGTTTCTGGGTTATTGTAAAAAAGAACTTCCATCTGGTTGTTAATCAGGTCATGATCATAATTTGAAATTTTTTAGGTTTTTTCTCATTTGTCAATTGTCATGTGGAGCATTTACAATCCGTTTGATAGACAATTTTTTCTATGGGCCACTAGTAAGTGGAGCAACATTTGACTATACCATGAGAAATATAGATGAAGATCAAGAAAGAAAATGATCTCTAGCTTTGGGGGCCCAGATTCTAATTCTAGCTACCTTTTACATGAACAGATAGTTTGTGGTCTGTCACTTGTTGGCTTGTAGCCTAGCCAGTATATAGAAATATAGAATTATAGTTATCAAAATTACCACTATCCAGTATGATGGGACATTGTGACTTGTCGATTCTTTTTAAGTTTCGTGGAAGAGACTTTCAAATGGCTTCTGAAAAGATCACTTACTAGCTCCTGAAAATGAGATAAACTTGCTCCTGTTCACTTTGTCTTCAACAATAACTTCTGCCTCTACATAATGAATTATAGTTGCATGTTTCTGACCAGTTCATCCTTTTATTAAGAATCGTAATACTCTTACTAGGTACTCCGTATTAGTTTTTCTGGTTAATAAAATTTGCCAAGAGTTTGATCAAATGTTAAAAGCTCTCTGGCTTTGAATTTTCTGTATCATGTATCATATCCTCTTGACTTGGTGGGAAGGAGTTGGGGTATCCTGCTGAACTCTTAAGAATATAGATTATTTTCCCATTTAATTACGCTTTGAAGGAAAAGTAGAAAATGGTTGATGTTGTTCTGACCTTGACCTTTTGCTTTTCACTTTTGCAGGACCTGACTCCTAACAAACTCCAAGAAGGTACGCTTGTGAAAATTGCTCAAAATCTATTAACTCTTACTAAAGCAATCCCCACCTTTCATATTTTCTCTCCCAAATTTTCCTCCCAACTCCACCTTATTAATTAATTATTTATTTATTGCATAAAAAATGTTAGGAAACATTTAATTAGTGTTAATAAATGTATTTTGGGTAAAACTTTAAGAATTTATTAATTATTATACCTATATAATTCTATATTTATCATGAGTAAAACTTTATTGTGAAATAATCACAATAAAAAAGGATAAGTTTTGATTTTATTTATGATATTTCAGATTTATTTAAAAACCGAGCATTTGCTCGAGGATTATCTTTTGAAGTTTTTGTTGAATTATTCTTTGGGTGTATAGTTTGTGCCATTGGAGTTGTAAAAAACAAAATTACTCTATCTGCAGCTCTTAGCAAAACTTTCTCTTTAAAGAAGAAAAAGGGGAAGCTACGAAAAGCATTGGATGGAACTAAAGTCATCTATAATGTTGCTAGCTGGAGTGCAACTGCAATTGGGTAGGTTATATTAATCGTTGGCTTTTTCATAGAAAAATTGGCAAATTCACATTGATAGCTCCATGTTTTGGCTATTTACATTGGTATTCTGGAAAAATGAATTTTCATTTTAAATGGCCTTTGCATAATTGTTTTTGCTAAATGGTTGAAGTTATTATGGAGTTTTGTATGATTTTGTGTTTGAACTTGCCCACATGGAACAACCTTGCTTTAGTTAACCCTTAGTAAGTTAATAAAGCGTATTTAGTGAAAATTGCAATCAAAATTCATTATAATTGTCGGATTATTTAATATCGTAATTTTCCCCTTCTAGTTACAAGTTATAAACTGCCAAACAGGGTGACAAATGAGAATGCCAGTCATTTTTATATGAGTTCTCTGTCTTTGTCTTTTGTGCTCTGTATAACAAGCTATTAACCTCCCTTTAACTTCTTGCTGAATTGCATTGTCTTTTCTGCTTCGCGAAGTAGTATGATTTAAAACAGAGCAGTGAACCTCAAACTGTTGTGTTCTTTCATAATTTGTGTGTTTTTGACTGCTTAGCTCATTATCAATTCTAGATTTGTGTTTTGTCATAATAGTTGAATTATTTGTTGATCTGAACTTGTWTATTATCAAATGACAGGATTTACCAAAATCCTGCACTTCTAAGAGTTGCTACAACAGCTTTCTGGTCTTCATTCCGTGTTATATCAAAGCTTTTCTGAGATATCCAATTTCTCTTAGAGATGCTCGTGAGGGATGGATCGTACTTCGTGTGCTCTCTCAAATTTGTACAATCCTTTCACATTTCACTTAAATCTGTAGAAAAAGCAATCGCATTCTTTTGTGTGCTGGATTGATTGATTTCTCAGCTCAAGCAGATCGTGTAAATATCTCAATTTGATTTAATTCATCAGTTTCAGGGTGCTTTGACTTTTACGTGACACCTTTAATAGCAAGCATTAAATTAAATAAGAACAGTTAATGCACACAGTTGGTTTTACCGTTTTACAAATCTGAGAATGCAAGCAGTAGCAGACTGTGGATTGATGTTTGTTTAGCACAACTGGAAAACTGCAATGTTGGCAAAAGTAGTGCAAACTTTTAGCAACTGATAAAAGTAATTGAGACCTCATTGTAATTCAACCACATTGGTTTAAACTATTGCTATATGTAGTATAGTGGCATCGGCCTTGTTTATAGTGGAGTTGAATTATTTGAAAACCGTACTGAAGAGTGAAGAGTATTAACTGGTGATTATTATGAGAAAAGGTGTTGCTTCATGAAGAAATTCTGGGTTTTACTGCAGTTGTGGAGGCTACAGCTGAACTTTACCAGCTATTTTGGGACGCCCCGTGGGAAGTCTGGACAGAGAGACTGATTGCCTGCCTTCTTCGTATCATATTACCAGTGATCTTTTTAGTACACTAGCAAGTTGGGATCGATATATCAACAATTCGGATTTACAATTGTCATAACGAAAATTAGATACTTTTGAGGGATTTAAAGTAAAATAAAAGCGTACTATGTTAGGACAAAAAAACTACAATGTGCATCGGAGAAAAAAAAAAAAAAAAAAAAAAAAAAAAAAAAAAAAAAAAAAAAAAAAAAACTACAATACAGTAGTACTAAATTTTATCTGCTGATTTAAACTGAATCAGATACCGAAGTGATTCAGCCAAAACAAAGCACAGGATTTACAATTCTCTAAGACGTGGTTTTATTATTAACAAAAAGAATCACTATTATCTATTTCTTTACTATTCTGTAGAATGTGCAAATTTCTTGACTACATTTTTTTTTTCACTTGTCAAAATTGTCAATGATTTACTACAATCAGTAACTTATCTACATTATAGTACAAATTTCAAGTATAACTTGGAGCTGCTGAGCATCTTGCAACTTTCTCCCACACAGCAGAAAACTCTGGAGTCTGGACCTCCAAAATGCCCTCTACTTCAGGAGTCTTCAGTCAAAGGCACCTCCAAAATATTATCTCAATAGTAAAAAGTGTTGCTCTTATTAATCTGGCCATCTTTACACAGCATGGATCGAACTTCCATCATTGAACGAGGAGGCTCAATGTCCTTGTCTTGTAAAGCATTCCCCAAAAGTTGCTGCATCTGTGATGCAAAAGCATCATCTAGGACCTGCATTATTTCAGAGTTTCGGCAGGCATTAGTATCAGCATACAAAGTCTATAAAGAAATTGCCATTCCAAACCTGAAGCATAAGGAACATAAACACAAAATCTTTGTACCCAAGACTGAGCACTCCCCTTTTCCCCAAAAAAAAAAAAAAAAAAAGAGAGAGAGAGAGAGAGAGAGAGAAGAATTCCATAAGACCATTTCCTAAAGCCTTCATTTAAATAAATAAAAAATATTGACAAACTTCCTTGTTTGGCTGAAGTCTGAAAACTTGAAAGTATCAAGAAGGTATCAAGTGATCTCTTTAGTTTGGAAGTATTAGTTCCTGATGCTCATGAAATGGCAAACAGCTTCACAGCCACAAGCCACACAAGTAACGGATTCTTTGTGAACAAAGGGTTTGCGCTATTTTAAATTAGACCATTATAGGTGCTTAATCAATGGAAGGCAGTTAAAAATTCTATCCCAAACAATGTGTCAATGACCTACACGGCTACACCAAATGTAGCAAAATATTAATCAATGGGTTTGAATATTAAGGCAAACCTTAACCTCCAGAATCTAGATCCTCTATACAGAGTAAATAAAAAAGGGTGACACAAATTTAATAGTTTTCAGGTAAATTTAGTATTAAAAAGACCATTACTCACCRAAACAGCAATTGTTGAACCCTTGTACCATGCTTTATTTTCTTTTCGATTCTCCAAGAACTTGAGGACATCCTGTATCAGCAGTACAACAATTTAGAAAGGCGTCATCTAGGAGTTTTGGATGATTTCACTCTTCACAGTTTAGGTTCACTCACCTGACCAATTCGGTCCCAGTAACCCCGGCATATAGAAATGAAGACATGAGTCTCGAAAATGGTGTGCAGATGATTTATCGTGCCTGTCAACTGCTCTTTTAAAGGCTGCATTCTATTTCTAACATCAGGTTCCCCAACACTTTCCTTGGAGTCTTGAAGGATCTTCTTAATTTTTGTAGCATTTTGTAGCCTCGTCTACAGAAAAAAGTTCAAAGGTGAGTTTAAAAATCTGATAGCCTTTTTCTCAGGCACAGACACCAATGCAGAGATATACTCACATTTTCGACAAGCTTTTCAACAATGGCTTGCAAGTAGTTTCTGAACTTAGCTCTTAACATGACAGTAACCTCACTTAGACGTTCTCCTGGGATTTGGCTGCCAATATTAGGGATACAAGAGCCCCATGACTTAAACTGAGTTTCAATCTTAGGCCGAAGAACATCCAACATCCTCTTCATTGAATTAAGAAGGATCCCAATCTGCAAAAGAAAAAGAACGTGGAGAGGGACTAAACTRTCATGCCAATTGGGGATTCATGTTCTCCATAAAAATCAAAATAAGCAAACTACCTCATCAGGAACCACATATGGACAAACTGTTCGCTTTGTTAATTTCTGTACGTACTTAAAACCAAACTTCTTTGGTGCAAGATTTTCCTTTAAAGGAGCTAAGACATCAGAATATTGTCTGTCCAGGGCCTCAATTATAGCTTTCTCTACGTCAGCAAAGGCCTAAAAGCATATTCACATGAAGAAATCATTAGATTCATCACACATCGCATACTATGTTATAGCTAAACAATGACCTTTTTCTAGCTACTATAAGACATGTAATCGATCACTCCCTCATGGTCCTCGATAGTTCACAGGCCCTATGACCATACTTTGATAAAAAGCAATGATATGAATTAGATCAAATCCAGCAGATATCCAACCACAATGTTACACATCCAGGATATAATTGAAAGACGTACATTTTCCAACGCAAAGCTATATTCTGGCCAGCGGCTGATGATGACCTCATAATCATTAGAAGTATCTTTCAATCTGTCATACATTTCATCGACAAAAGGAGTAGTAGAATGTTGTGTTCGCACCCCAGACCATTTAACCTGCAATTAGAAACGGTTAGTATATTCTCCCAGAGACATTTCAGTATGTATGTATGCATATTAGAGGATTGAAATTGTGATTGGGGGGGGGGGGGGGGGGGGGGGGGGGGCGGCATGCACTTGCTAAATGGAACTGATAGGAGGGAATACATTTGAGTAAGAGCATACCAACAACAGTAAATCAAGATGCTAATATGACAGAATAAAGTATAACATATTGCCAAATATAGTGATGTTTCAAGTAATATGGTATACAATTTCTATCAAAAGGGCAACGCTGCAATGGGAAAAAATTATTAAAAAAATGAGGAACTGTACAATGGGGCCAGTATCATTACCTTATCAAGTTTGCAGGTCTCAAGCAAAGCCAGACGCTTATCTTGAATCCAAACAACAATATACAAATGGAACAATTCTTTTGCATCAACTCCGCCTTTGATGGGACTACATATCAAAGAACAACAGAGAATCAATAATATGAAATACAGATAATAAGAAATGGGAAAATAAGGACTCGAACTTACTTGATGTTCCAGCTGACGAGATCTCTTTGGAAATCTGCAGTTGCTACCACAAGCTCAGCCACAGGTTGTGAAGGACCCGAAGGAGGGCATGCAATGAGGAACTCACGTATGCGGTTGCAAAGTTCTACGCTATATATTGATGAGGAAAGATTTGGGAGATCCACAAAACTACACAACAGACAAAGTAATCTGTTAGCCACTATTGGTTCTTTATTTCTTTTTTTAGTTTTGGAGAGGGGTTAAGAAATTTCTGGCTACACATTATAATGCGCAGATAACATACCTGGGAAGTATGTGCTGGCTGTGGATTTCAATATCAGTTGAAACTTCATTCCTGACGTTTAAGCAAAGAGTTTTCATTTTTTGGTACGCAGTGGACGTAGTTACATGATCCAACAAGCTTCCTTCACCAGTGTTGCTAATATATTCATCTGTCTCAGACAAATGTCTCTTTGACCTCTTCTTTGCAGCAGCCTGAAAGTATATGAAGACTCAGCAGACCAATCTTTATGGAAAAAAAGAATTCCTAGAACTATACGAATGGTGGTTCACCTGAAAGTGTCTGCATAGTTTATTCTGTGCTTCCGGTGACAATATATCATGGAGAAGAGTGTAAAGTTTAACCGCAGGTTGCAAAGCAGGAGCTGCCTGACCATTGGCAGGTTGAAAGACATCTATAATTCCCGAAGACAATGATTCATCCAAGGATTTGTAATTCTCAAATGCCAGAGCAAGTATCTGCTCAATTTGGTCCTCAACTTCTCCTAAAATGCGGTTCTGATAAGCAGTTGACAACCAAATCACAAAGGAAAAGCCGGATTTTAAATAATGTAGCAAAGTAAAAGAAACGTAAATATTTGGAAAAAAAAAAAAAAAAAAAAAAACCAAGCACATCAACAAGTCAACAACAATACCTCTTGATGACTTAATGTGCTCTTTGTGTGTCCCTTCATAAGCACAGGATAAAGCAAATCATACACAAGATTGAGACAATCAGCTGTAGGCGTGGCAACATCCATGACATAAGAAAGGTATCTGTCATAAACACAAAATTGAATTGTGGTCTACTGATGGCAGGAGTTACTTGAGAAACCAAAGGACATGCAGAGAAGAAAAAAAGAAAAGAACCAGGTTTACCGTAGTTTTGTGTAGGCATCAGAAACCCCATAATATATTGCAAATTCTTCCAATAGCCATTTCCATTCGCCATGTAGCAGTAGATGTCTTTGTTGAAAATGCTGAATTTTCATTGCAGTTTCTAAAACCAAATCATATGCTACAGTCTCGGCCACAGAACCACACTAGTAACACCACACAAGCAATTTTAGTGATATAAATTGAAAATGCGAGAGTGCGAAACAGTCTCGGCCACAGAACCACAGTAGATAACAGTGTCAAAAAAAAATTAAAAGTGCTCAAAAAAATAGCCATAAAACATACAGCTCTGCTCACACAGAACATATAAATTGAAAATTTTTAATGCCATGGGAAAACCGGAAAAGCAAGACGGTAACTTTTTGTATCTTTTACATGGCAAAATAGGGTGCATTAGATGCCAAGGTTTTGCATTCTGTTAAATAAAACAAATCTCTAAAAGCTGGTAGGAGTTCTATTGAGATATGGTACCTTATTATTGTTGTTCTCCTCAGTACTCGTCGAGAAGTTGATATAAAGTTGTAATTTACCAACAAGCTGATGTTCTGGCTCATGAAATATTGACCACCAGCGTAGCTTGTCATTCTGCAAGGACATCAGCAATAAGACCTCTCTTTTACAATGTATATCCAATCTTTATAGGTGATATGAAATACTCCATGGTGAAGGATGATAAAGATCAGAAAAAATTACCGGATCTTCAGCAACAGTTGCCACCTGAGCAACAACACGGCCACAGGGTTTCCCTTTCAGATCCTGAACTTCAACAATCAAATCATCACCTAGGCCATCTGGAAAGCTGTAAAAGTTGTCAATTATTATCCAAAGAAACTAAGTAATATATTTTGATGTAGATTCAAGAAACGTACAACACATGAGTTTCACCAGAACCCGGTTGCATTCGTATAGCATCATCTTCGGGTGAACTTTTTAATCTTAACAAACAGCAATGACTTTCTGTATCATCAGAGGGGAAAAAGGATCATATATTAGAATTTTGAAGAATGATCAGAATAATTTCAAAAAGATACAAAGCAGAGTTTGTTCCGTAACAACAGATAATATGTCACACATTCTTACCAGTTCTGTAAAAGCTCCTAGTTATAACAATGTTAATCCATAAATTTATGACTCTTTGAAGTGAGTTCTAACAGCGTATTAAAGATAGATGCCTAAGCTGTATGGAAGTTTCACTTCTCAAATGAAAAGAAACTGATAGATATATTTAATCAGGTCTAGCTTCATGCCAGAAATCATACCTTGCACAGGTTCATATGATGATGCGCTGTGACGCAATGTGGTTACAACGCCCACTTTTAAGAGACCAGAAACTTGCTTAATGTACTGAGTACTGGCTTGAACATATGCCAAACTTTTCTTTGACAAAGAACCTTCAGCAGGCTTATGGAGTACAAAACGTACTCTTCGCAGGGCATGCCATCCAGACGTAACTGTCTTTTGCACTTTGGATAACTGCAACCGAGCAGAATCCAGCTTTATAACTGGAGCCTTTACAGATCCAAAACTGCAACCAGTAGGCGGATCCAGTCCCACTCTTACTTTACGTACTGCAAATAGAGGAATATCAGGAACACTCATGGACGTTGACTGACACAGCTCACACAAGTCTAATGATAATCAAAAAATTATACCTTGGACCTTCATCTTCCCAACCATTTTCTTTGGTTTCTGGGGTGCTCCTTCATTTGCAAGTTTTTCTGATCCACGCTTCGCCAAAATTTCTTCTTCTGATTGTAATAATAATTGCTGCAAACTGTAGAAGAAACAGAGATTAGCTACATTTCTACATATAAATATCTGCCATTTAGAACTATTAGAAAGAGAAATAACAAAACCTCATTCATCTCAAATCAATGCCGACAAGCTTGGAAAGATCTACCGTTTTGATATAGTCCACATAAAAAATATCTTAAGACTAAGCAAAAAAAATATGACTGAATGCATGGGTAACTAGATAAAAATGACAACAATTATCAGCCAAACAGATCCATCATGAATTTATGCTGTTTTGTGAAATTCTCATTATGCCACTGTGAACATACTCGACAAAGAAGTTTCGGATGTGCAAAACACACAGATGCTTCAGTTAATATAATGTTTTTTCGGAACACCTTGATCAGTAGGTAAAAAAAGGTTATTTTCAACATACAAACAATCTACATTTCTACATATTTACAAATGGAAAAAAAATAACAAATAGAATAAAAGATTCAACCATAAGTACTACAAACTTACTACTCTTGGAACTCAGTAGTGCATGCAAAAAAGAAACATTACCAACAATGAAAGTGTAGACAGAAACTAAACTCACCCAAATGCACTCCGCAATAAAGCACACTCATTTTCAAGAAAAACTGGAGCTTCCATGCAGCCCCTTGCCCAGGCATTGAGACAAAGACGAACACATGCATCATATGCAACCACCGAATGCCACGGTCCTTGAGAGCTGTATTATTTACCAAAATGAAACATAGGGGAAAAATTGATCTTGTATGAGCAACATGAAATATATGAGTTACAACCACTTACAAGTCTAAAAAGATAAAATAACTAATAGTATTAATAATTATACCAAAAAGTACCTTGCATGAAATGTAGGGAGACGAGCAGCATGTGAACCTGAAGTCCCAATTGACTCCACAGAACCTAACTTTCTGGGGGGTTGAAAGAAAAATTCAATTAAATATAAATTCCTAATGTAGGGAAAGAAAAGGTGTCCTAAATTCCTAATGTATCTAACATAAATCCTGTGATACAGACAAGCATGGGCATACTAACCTAGCCTGTGAATCTGGAACCTTATTTTCGGCATTATCCACTTGATTGGCCCCAGATGGTGTAATGCTGGGAACATCAGGCTCATCTTTGTTAGAAGCACCGTGGGAATCAACATATTCTTTGTTATGGACTCCAAGCCCAATTTGGCTGGTGTTCTGCTCAGAGCTACAAACTGGAGGTGCACTCGGAGTATCACCATCATCCTACATAAATGCAACACCAGCAATGAATACCATAGAAATACAGAGAAAGGCAAGAGACTGGAGAGGGGATGAAATAGGAAGGATGGACTAGAAGATAGGCCAAATAAACCAACTACTATTCAAATATACGAAGCTCTGAAAACCAGCAAAGACTCTCTGTCTTAAAACCAGAATAAAGGACCATCTAGCTGAGAACATCATCATAATCAGGACCATTGATCCATTAGACTTTCCCCAGAAAGGATTTTAAGTTTCTAAAACATGAAGGATTTTCGAAATGCAAGTTATAAGCAATTTGGGAAGGAGAATCTAAGAAATAGAAATCAGCCACAACCAATGCATCAATAATAATATTTCAAAACATAAGTTACGAGTTTTGTTTGTTTTAATAAGACAAGTAATTGGCTAAATATCCTAATTGATCAAACTTCATCACCCTGGATCCTTAAAATTGATGCACCCCCAAATGGGCAACAGAACCACACTGTGGTACACTAGCTGATCAGATTGCAATTAATAATTGACATCCTAATGCTGATTTGAATTTTTCACTTGCTCAATCAGAGAATGTTATACGTATACAATCTACTTAAGCTAGAGGCCACAATATATGATCGTGGGGAATAAAGGAAAGACCCAAAGTGTGACAAAAAACTCTAGGAAAAGTAGACAAATCAACACGAAGTTTGACAAGCAGAATCATAGAGTCAAAACAATGTAGAGTACAACAAAAACGAACTAACACACCTTCCCAACATTCATTCTCGAAGTTACGCTGGAAGCATAACCTTCAGAAGCTTGAACTTGTGAGCGAGAAGCTGTGTGGATATTGCTCCCAACTTGGGAAGAAGAAAACTCAGAGCTAGCAGCAGAATCTTCAGACTCATCCTCTACATAACCATTTTGCCCAACTGGATACCTCCCATTCCCTTTGCCTGATCTCTCCCGCCTTTTCCCACTCAACTCAACAGACGAATACACATCAGAGGACAAATAATCACTTCCATAACTCAACCGAGTAGGAGGCAATGATCTCGTATTTGAGTATCTGTAGCTACTGGCAAGCGAAGGAGGAGCACGATCATCCTGTGGTGATGAGTCCGGAGAATACCTTACGCCATAAACATCCTCCTCAGACTCAGAGGTGATGTCATCACCAGAAACAGATGCAGAATCATCCCCAGGAATCACCCTGGACACTGGAACTGCAGTGGGCGGCAAATGCCCACTTCGAAACTTCCCAGGGGGCGGCAGTCCAAAACCTCGGCTACCGCTTCTGTTGAGAATTGGGTCGATCCTTGAACCATGGCTTAAGACTGAGAGTGGTTCTTCCTTTTTACTGTTCATAGAACCCTAACCAAACCACAAAAAATTTCAACCCGCATTAGGAAACAACAGTGGATGATTAGTTGGCAAAATTAACAAAATCCGAAAAGAACCTAATCACAACATTAACATAATCACAATGAGACTTGCCAAGATTAAACAAGGCTCAAAATGGAAACAAACTTAAGTAAAATATCATAAATCAACTAAAATCCAGGAAGAACTCTTAGACAGCATTCTAAAACCCCAACAAACAGTACAATACATAGAACTTAAAAAAAAAATCAAAATCACAAAATAAAACAAGAAGGAAGATACAAAATAAGCCACATTACCAAAATCAAACACCCAGAAAAAACCCATGCAAAATTTTCAACAAAGATTAAATCTTTGCTTAAAAAAATTAAGGAGAAACTGAAACAAGAATTACCTCTTTAACCCATTTAAGGGCGCTGTTATCCAGGCCTTCAGTGAACATTTTAGGGAAGGAATTTTGTAAGTTTCAACTGAGTTCACCTAGCAAAAAAACCCAGATTTATATTTATACTGCATTAATTAGTTAATAACATAAGCAATAAATACATATAAAAAGTAACATCGGAAAAAAGATGACAAATTTAGAAATGAGAAAAATGTATGAAATGCGGAAAAGGGCGGTTAACTCACATAGAAAGCTTGAGCCACAGAAGCAGAGAAGCTGGCACACTCAAATAATAGAGAGAGAGTGAACAAAGAAGAAGATGAATAGATGATGATGATGAAAGAAGTGTAATTGTTTTTTTAGAGAGAGAAAGATCCACAATTTAAAATGGCACTCAAATACAAAATTAGTAATCCCACTAAATTAAAATTTTAACATTTTTTTTTCTAAAAAAAAGGGAAAAAAGAGGGAGCGGTGCGTTGCTTAGCAAGGAAGACTGGAAGAGTCGTTTTATTTGCTTTTTAAAACCTTTTTTTTTGTTATTGAAAATTAAAAAAATACTTGTAAAGACAAAATTATTAATTTACTGTAACATTTTTTTTCGTTTGTTTTTTTAGGCAAGATAACATTCTTTGTTGAAAGAGGTTGTTTTACAAACTTTTTAGAAATTAAACCGAAAAAATTATTGATTATTTTCAAAAAATAGAAAGTTTGAGTGGTTTTTGATAATTATCATCATTTTCAATTTAAAAATATATATGAAATGTTTGTACAAGTATTTTTATAATTTTTACATGCGTTTATAATTCATTTATTCATGTGTATAAATATAATAAGAAACTCGGATGTGGTTGGTTACTTGATTGTGGGTCGAAATTGGGTTTGTTTTCTAGGTTGCGATGGTGGTTGGTTCGTTGCTGTTATTGGCTAGGGTCGAGTGGCTAGCTTGTCCGCGTGGTTTGATAGTTCAAGTGGTTGCGGTGGTTGGCTGTGATTAGTAGTTGTCGATGGTGGGGGTTGTTGTGGTTGTTGGACTGTCACTGGTAGTAGCTAGTGGTCGTGGGAATTTAATAAGGTTAATTTTAATTATTGAAGGGTTTAATAATTAAGTTTTAGGTGTTAAATTGGTTTATCAATTAAATTTAATGGCTAAATTGATGAAAAACTAACGACCTCAAGGTTACCTACCAGAGCTATTTAGTCAAATATCACGAACAGTGAAACACTTCATTCCCTTATTTATATGAAGAAAACTTATCTAAGAGAATAAAAAAAAATCATTTTCTTTATTTTTTAAAGTAAAATGTTTTCTTTAAAATTGAAAAATAGTTTTCCACCCAAAATTTTCTTATATTTTAATTCTAATAAATAAACAATGAAAAATAATTTTCCTATACTTGGTAATTATTTTAAAAAATAAAAATAAATAAAAAACAAGAAAGTGGCGGAAAAAAAGGGGGGCACGAAAGTGAAGAGGTAGAGTGAGCAAGTGAGGTTAGATGGGGGTGATAAAGTAACGGGAGGGTGACGAACGTAACAAATCTAACAGTCGAACGTTGTAATGGGAATGGAAATGCAAATTTAAAATATTCATGGATGTCACGTGGAGTGGTGGGTCCCCACAATTGACCCCACTTTTACTATCTTCCGACTGTTGCTTGCTTCTACTACCAGTTTTTTTTTTCTGTGGTTTGTTCTGCCAATTTAATTTGTCGTTTGCTTTAGAATTGTTCGCTTAAATTCAGCATTTGCATTTCGATTTTGCGATGCCAAAATTATTTAACTAATTAACACCGATTTGGTATGACCATTTGTGAATTGTGATTCATTATGTAAGTTATCACGCTATTGGTTACCCATAATATAGGTCGCGTTGTTGTAACTTGTAAGAGTCTCTTTACTTCAGCTTATTTTCTTTTCAGTTCAATTTAATTTAATGAGTTTACTAACTAATTAAACGCAAATACAATTAAGCTCGTAGTAGTAGTAGACAAAAATAAACATAATCTCATGCAATTACAAAATCTAATGGAGAGATACATTATATTATTCACTAGACTTATAAGCACGCGATGCGTGCGTGTATTTATTAAAAATGTTGCAGTGATGTATGATTTGTTTAGTTATTATGAATTTTATTTCTTTGTGATTGGATCTTGATTATAAAAAAATAATTTACTGATATTACAAAATAGTTTAAGTTGATTTTATATAAATTCAAAAAATGACATTTTTTTGTGCAAAAATAAATTAATTAAATTAGATGTACGTGATTTGATGGTTTAATTTTAAAATTTTATATGTTATTGAATTAATTGATTGACTTATGGGAATAAATTAATTAAGGTGACATTAATTGATCTAAATTATTCTAACTTAAGTCACATATATTTGGTTAATCTAATTATGTCTCATATATTTGAATTGATTGAATAACCATTAACTAATATGGTAAGTTTATGCATAAATTTATGGCGTGTTGTGTAATATGCATAAGTACTATGGGTAGATTAGGAATTTCAAAGGGGGGACACCATTGCTCCCCCCTTCACTTATATAATAGAGATAGGGATAATAAATTAAAGTAAATTTACGTTGAGACCAAATTATTCTAATTGGATATGTAATGGTGCATGTATATTGAAAATTCTTTTTAAAAAAATATGAGTATAAAAAAGAGAGGATGTATAACATATTTCAAACTTAATTGCATTATATTTTGTTTTTGGCTCAATCATTTGCCTTAATTCACTACCAAATAAATACATTATCTCTATTATATAAGCCAAGGGGAGCAATGGTGTCCCCCTTGAAAAATACAAAAATGCCCTTCACTTATATAAATAGTCAAATCTTTCAAGACATAATTCAAATAATTTGTTAAATATAACATAATCAATTCCACAATTAATGTTATGTTAATTCAAAAAATATTGTCAAAAATATAACATGTAATCAACATAATACAAAATCAATTAGGATCAAATTAAAGCATATAACGAGGTAATACTAAAACAACATAAATTATTGAATTGAATGTTTAAATTGACTCTCAAATAAATGAAGGGAAAAAATTTATATTTTTACGATGCATAAAATTTTCTAATAATAATAAATAAGGATACATGAAAAAGTGACTACGGATAACAGGGAAAAATAGAATTTCAATAAAACACCAAGTACGGAGTACCTATGTTAGTATGTTTTAGTGTTTTTTCTCCATAGAATTTTTTTAATATTTTGCAACACATATAATAGATAACAAATGTACATAAGTAAAAATGATGTTGAATTTCAATACATAAATAAAAACGAGACTACAATTAATKGTAAATGTTCAATGATTTTTCAATTTATAATCAATTTGATGGTGAACTTATTTTTATCTCATAAAATAAACAAGACTTAATTTCAAAAAATCAAGAGATCTTTGGAAAAAAACTAAAAAATCTATGAAAAAAATCACATACATAAACTTCTCGAAACACTAAAACAATAATGAGATAGAAATAAAGTTGCACGCATCGCGTGCATAAAATATTAGTTATCTCATTAAATATGGTAAGTTGTTTTATCCTCTCTCACCATATATTTTTGTCATACCATTTTAACTTCAAAAATTTTAATGCAATCAAATATTTTATAATGAATATGTTGTATTAACATGTGCCTTTGGACACACGTTATAAAAATCGTAATAACAATAATAATAATAACAATAACAATAATAATAGTAGTAATATTAATAGTAATAGTAGTAATAATAGTAGTAGTAGTTATAGTAAAATATTAATCCAAATTAAAGATATATTGTTAATCCAAAGTTAAATATTTCAGTTCAATTCGGTTCAGCTTAGATTAGTTCGGTTCGGTTCGATTTCGTTCAGTTCAATTTAATTCAGTTCAACTGTTTTCAATTAATGTAAACAGACCCTAAGTTTGTATCAAGTTACTAAAGAAGATATGGTAAGATGCTTGCACTGAAATAATGAATATAACAATTTTGAAGTAAATATTTATTACACAATTATGACCCGCTTAGTTTTATAATATTTCAATTCTATTCAACCAACTTTAGTCTATTCTAGTTTTGCTTAGCCGACTTCAATGCATGTAAATTTACTTCAGTCCAGTTCAACACATTCCCGATAATTATTACTTCAATTCAATTCAAATGACTTCAATTCGCTTCAGATCAATTTAACTTATTTCAGCCAACTTTAGTTCAATTTAGTTCAGTTCAACTCTCTCCTCTTCAATTCGCTTCGGTTCAGCCGACATTAATTCAGCTCAGTATAGTTAAACCTAAAAGATTGGTTGTTACACCATACATGCGTGAATTATTAATACCACCTTATTTATTTATTTATAATTGGAAAAATTCACGTGAATAATCCCACCTTTTGGTGGTATTCCCTCAATAATCCGAGCTACAACAAATTACAAAATAATCCCACTTTCACCCATCATCTTCCCTAAATGTACTAATTTACCGGTTACCTATGAATCAGGTAATTAGAACCCTTTTTCTTCCCTTTTATTTATTTTAAAAAATTTAAAAAAAAAAAAAAAAAAAACTACCCACCCCAATCAAACCACTAACCATCAGCCCTCACCCAATCAAACCACTAACCCAGTAGAGCGAAACGCAAACCACCAGCTACGACAACCCACAACAGAACAACCGATCAAATTAGGCTTTACTGCCCTGTTTCACGCAACCCTTGCGCCACCAAGTGCGAGTGATTTCTGGGTATATTCGAACGAAGTCGAACCCAATGAAGCAATCCTCATGCATCAAACTCCTCAAATTTCGGTAAAAAACAAAATTTCGCACTCAAAATTCTATCCAATTGAACAAATTTTTGGGTTTATCGATTAAAATTAAATTGGGGAAAAAATTAGAGTTTATAAAATTGTCGACCAAACTCTTTGATTCCTAAACCAAAACAACTATTAAAACCACGATTTTGCAATTTGAATTTAAAGAAATAATAGCCCTAAAACAATTTCAACAGATTTTGTGAAAATTCCGGATTATTTTCGAATCAAAACCCCTGTTTTGTTCGAACTCCTTTGTGGTTAGGGAAGGGGTGGGCTGCGTGCAGTGGGCGGTTGTGAGTGTATAGAGGATAGTGGGTTGCGAGGGTGGTTTTAGCTGTTGCGAAAGGGAGGTAGGCTGTGAGGGTGGTTGGGCTGGTGCACCAGGGAGGTGAATTTTGGCGGCGGCGGCAGTGGTGGTGGTGGATGGCTAGTGTGAAGAAGGTGATGGGTGGTGGCTGTTGGTATTTTAATGGTGTTGGTTTTGTTGATGGTGAATTATTTGATAAAAAAAATAATAAAATAAAAACTACTWAATGACCTGCTAGGAAACCTAGAGTAGCAGGTAGAATTTTCACTAAATGCAATATGGGAAGATGATGGGTGAAAGTGGGATTATTTTGTAATTTGTTATAGCTCGGATTATTGAGGGAATATCATCAAAAGGTGGGATTATTCATGTGAATTTTTCCTTTATAATTTTTGGTGCTAAGAGAGCCACGAGAAAGGGGTTGAAAATTGATATCAAGATCTTCTAAAATCAAAATATTTTTAATTACTTGAGTTATCCCTCACTTTCATTTCTAATTCAATTTGACCGTTTTTCTTCTAACATAGTGAAAAAGGTAGCTGAATTTCAACCATGAAACTACCCTAGCAAAATTATAGTACTCCGGTAGTAATGCTAAAACTGTAAAATAACAAATTAAGTTATTAATAAAAAGAAGGAAAAATTGTAAATTACCACCCCTCAAATCACTCAAAATGGATTTTACCACCCCTTTTTTCTTTTATTTGAAATAACCACCTCTAAAAGAGAAAACCATTTAAAATCACCACTTTTAGCAAATTTTCAATTCACTTAGGACAAAAAGTGAAGAAAGTACACTAAAGAAGGAATGATAACCTTTAAAAATTATATTATAAATAATAAAAAATGGTTGAATTTATGCTAAAATATTATTTATAATATAATTTAGGGGTGGTTATTTCAAATAAAGAAAAAAAGTGGTGGTAAAATCAAATTTAGGTGATTTGAGGGGTGGTTATTTACAATTTATCCTAAAAAAATTTTAATTTGTTACCGTATAACACTATGACTACTCTGATTTCGGAGCATGAACTTAGATATTGTCTTGCCTATTTGATGAAAAGTTACTGTATAGTTTGACCAGAAACTTTGATAAGCAAGTACAATTAAATAGTTAATCTGAAAAGATACCTTATTACTTGATATTTTTTGGTGAATATTACTTCATCTATGATTTTATGACTATTATGAGTTTATAACATTGCAATTGTAACCACAAATGTAGACTCAACCATAGCTTGATTCGTTGTATTGTTCCAATTTTATCATATGTATTCGAAAAGACGAATTCATACTATTTCATTCTCTCATTTTCATCTAGAAAATAGACTTGGTCACTTAAAGCATGAACATTGGGTATTTGGTTGCCCATATGCTCCCCAAATTAATATGAATTCCTATATAGACAACTCCATCAATGCAAAACCCTCCCAATATTTGAGGCACCCCATCAGATTGGGACCTCCCCAATATTTGAGGCACCAAACTCATGGGCCTGCATTCACTATTTATTCAGTTTTTTTTTTTGCTTTTCCTTGGTCTTTTTTTCCCAAAATCGAGGGGCCCACTTCATAGAAAAGTAGGAGAGTAGAGATTTTGTGAAAGCTGAGCAATGCATGGTGATGAATGAAAATTGGAGAAAATAAATGTAAAAAGTTAGTGAAAAATGATGTGGCAAAATAAGTAAAGTAGAGAGATCGGTTGGGAAACCCAACCAATGCTCATGGTCTTAGGAAGTATCCATTTGTCATATGTTTGATATCTTTGATGATTTATTCATTGTTTGTTTTTTTTACGAAATAATTATCAATTATAAGTATATATTTTTATATAAAATACACGTTAAATAAGTATCAAGTTGTGAAATTTGTGATCAATTTACAAGTAGATTGATGCTACAATGTCGGATAAATTTTCTTGTAACTTCTTATACTTCATATGGAGTACGGAGTACATGAGATTTAGAGTTGCATATATCCATTTTTCCAAATTAAAAAGAGGTATGGAATATATAGAACCCTAAGAATATAAATTGGAGTAGTTTCTGAATTGACATAAAACTTGAATTTGTGACAAAATCACATGTATTAGAAATGCTTTTACTTGAAGTCTTAAGAGTTGTATATGCACATCATTCTCCTTGATGAAGATATTGGTATTTGGTTTATATAAGTGCGAGTATATCCTACACGTGTAAAAATTAGAGGACGACTAATATACAAGTTTAGTGTGTTACTCCTTATATTACCAAATCACATGTGTTTGAAATGCTAAAAGACTAAAGCATTTCCTTTTAGTTTACTTCAAGACTTAAAAAGAGTTGTATATATACGTCATTCTCCTTGATGAAAATATTGGTATTTGGTTTATACAAGTGATCATGCTTGTTGAGAGTATATTCTAGATGTATAAAGATTAGAGAGAAAATGACTAATATATACGAGTAAGTTTATGGACTACTCATAATTACCAATTGATGTTTTTTAACACTGATTTTAAAGGAAAAAACAATAAAAAAAATCCTTTAAATAACAGGAAAACTTTTAATTAAGACTTTAAAAATCCTTTAAATAACAGGAAAACTTTTAATTAAGACTTTAAAAATCCTTTAAAAATCCTGATTATTTAATTTATTAACTTTAGAAAGTGATAAAGAAGCTTTTAATTGTTAAGACTTTAATTCGAAAAAAGGACGTACTTCTCATAAGTCATAACAAAAGAAATAGTGTGCGACTCTCATAAGATAAGCAAACGGATAGTTGGTTCATACTAAGCTTTATTTTGAATTGAACACAAACTTACTACAAGTTATCCCCTAATCATCAGCAAAACATAGTCAATGATTATGATTAATTAATTAATTAATTATATTATTAAGCATAATCATAATCACAATGCAGCTTTCGAATTAATTACTCTTATGATAGTAACTAATGAAATCATTTAATTGGTTTTTTCATGAAAAGCCACAAATTCTGATATACTTTTGCCATGCTTATCATACTCTTGGGTGTACGGAATAATCTGCTCGAAAGGTTCGAGTTTATGATGCAATTAAGCATGAAAAATACGCGACTTCAGATCACATTGTACACACTCCTTTGATACAGCAGCTTCGCCAACTTGTATAACAATAACATTGATGAAATTCCAAGGCTTTTGTTGCTTTGTTTGCATTATATCTGCACTCAAAACTAAAGAGGTTTACGCACACACTCACCCTATCACCACACTCATATCCGCACACCACTCAAAAGAGTGTGCGGATATAAATCCCCGTTTAATCCTTATATAAAATTAATCAGTATCAGAAATTACATTGTGTACTTTATGAATACTATAGTTTGTTCAAGACTTCCAATTTTTTTTGTCAGAGAAGTTTTATTAGAATAAATACCGAATCGTCAAGGCTCAATGGACAACATTTCATTCCTAGAACGGTTCTCTTCTTTTCTATCTTTTCCGTTCCTCTTTTTTTTAAAAGTTTTTTTAATACGAAGTATAAACTATGTTGTTATGCATATAATTCATCCACGTTGCATTCTCCAAGGACGGCCTTGATGCTGCGGGGAGAACCACAGCTGCCCTCGGCGATAACCACTCTGTMGTTGGCTGCCATGTGAGCTATAATCTTGTATATCATTTCAATCTGTGGAACATCGTAAAATAAGTTCAAATGAGATTTCATTATTAATAGATACAAGAACACATACTATCATATTAGGTAAATAAGAGTTAAAGAGAGAAATATTACATCTTCGGGACAATGGCAACGGTCAGCTACTTGTTCAATCGTCAATGGTTCAACAGGTTCTTTGCAACTAGATAAACAGGTGACACCGTGACAGGGTGTTTGTTAGAAGCAGAACAGCAATATATAACTAACTGTACAAGCTCAAAAATGAAGAGCTTAGGCAAACACACCTCGCCTCGTTCAGCACAGAAAGAACCCGTTTCTGGAGAGCTAATACCTCAGCTGCTGCTTTCTTACCCGCCTCTACACCTGGTAATTTAGATCCACAAAAGAATTCAGATAAGAAAAAAAAGCCCTACTATAGACAGATTTCTCATTTCCTCAATCCAGATAGTCCAAGAGACTTTACTACTGTATATAACTCATCTCATTTCCTCAATCCAGATTGTCCAAGAGATAAGATGAATTTATCCTATTTGATGAGACATTGACAACTAAAATTACCTGGTTGGTGATATGCGTTTATGTTGACAAGTGATGCATATAACCCAACAGCTCGTTCATAGAGTGCTACCATTGCGCCAACTGACCTAGGTGTCACTTCTTGCACAGTGACAGAGATAGATTCACGATTATTTGCATATAGAGCTGATCTTGTCCCCTGCACAGCAACAATTATTTACAAATCAGCATAATTTTTTCTGTAGAAATTTACCAAAATTTACATCCATAGAACAAAGCAGAAAAGCTACTAGTGGACAGCATTCCAAATTTTCAGTTCGCATCTTTGGCTTCTCATAGAGATTGTCTTCATGGGTTATTTTAAAAACCTCCACAGCTTTTCGACTATCTCAATCATAAGACTGTGCATGCCACCACATCCAGAAATGCAAGCCAGAGATAGGACATTGTGAGATCAATTGGGTACATAATATGACAACTTTTTTGTGCCAAATGATTACTCCTTAGCTCAAAATAAGTTGCCACGTTACACCAAGCCCTCATAATGAAGGGTATAACATACTTTACAGATCAAGAGCCTTTTATAATATAATAGGGGGCATATTGGAAAATATATACTTCCTCTGTTTCTCAAATATTGCATCGACATTTTCACTATTCACATGAAGTACTTTGACCAAGTTTTGAGCTTTAAATATAATAAAAAAATATAGTCAAGTGGGATCTTGTTAGATTCGTTTCGTTAAATACTATTTTAATATCAAATTTTTATAATTTTTTATTATTCATAATTATAATTATTAAAGATCAAAGTTGTGTCATGATAAGCGTAAAATGTTGACTGATGCAATTTTTAAGAAACGGAGGAAGTACAGTACTTCATATAACAATAAACCAAAGCTATAATGAAGACATTGAAAATAATCTCATGTAGAAGTCCATGTGCATTTTCAACCCCCCAAAAAAAGGAAAAAGTTCCTTTTTTTTACTTGCTTTATTTTGCCCTATTGAAAGTTGCAAAGTTCTTGCATCATTTCCTCTTTTGTGCAAAAAATTCTCCCATATGGCCCATGTCTCTCTCATATCACATGGGACTCCTTTATTTCTTCTCTGTACTTCTCTCTTCTCTCCTCTCCTTGACACTTATGCTAGTAGCTGTGCCCAAAGTCATTGATGCATGTAAGACATAGTAGTATTAGAAAGCCTACACCAAGGTTGTCCAATACAACCTATGCCAAGCTGACTTAAGGTGCTTTCTCTTCATGTATACTCCCACTGACCTCAGTTTTCTCTTTGCCACATTTACATCACAGATTTTCATTTGAATTGGTTTGAACTTTGAACCTCTAAGAGGGAGACCTCAGTATACATCAGTATGAAGAGTGGAGTGGAGGGATCATAGAGAGCTCAAAAGAGAGGGAAACCAAAAATGACTTGGAGCCTTGGAGCTTCATTCTCTTGCAAATCCAACTGTTTCATATCCTTTCTAACTCCTTCCCACGAAGTCATTTTTTGTCTCCATCTACCTTATTTAAAATCTCCCTAATCCCACTCTTCGCATCGGTGCCTCCTGAGGTTTCCGTCTTACATGCCCAAACCAACGCAAGTTGTTTTCCCTTAACTTACTTGCAATATCTGCAACCCCAACTTTTCTATGGATAACTTTATTTCTTATTTGATTAGTTGTTAAAAAAGTTGTATTAAGGGTCGGTTAGGAGTATTATCTTGTTGAGCTGTCTTATAAATAGATGAACGAATGTTAGGAAAGCTATCAGATATTCTCAATAAAATTGAGTTTACTCATCAGGAGACCAACCTCTTCTTGAATTGAGGTTTCCTTGTATCATTTCTATCAATAATATAATAATCTCTTAGTTTGATTCTTAACAGGAAACAGCATTTCGTATCACAACTTTGAACATAGCACAGTTTAACCAACCCCAACAACATATAAGCAAAGACCATTATCAATCATCACTATCAGAAAATACACAAATGAAGTTCCAAAATTAAACTTCAAAAGCTTAACCTGTAACATTCCAAAGAGGTAGTCACCACAAGTGACACCCGGTTCAAGCTCCCAGTCATGACCTGGAGGTCTATCACGCAGAACTTCGATAAATGTGGCAAAGAAGTTGGGAACACCATCCCTCAGTTGTTGAATGTAGCTGCAAAAAATTAGATGAATAAGGCCTTGGAGTCCTGAGACAAATGTTCCCATATAGTGAGGCTCATTTTGAGTTAAAAAAAAAAGGGAAAATGGAAACTAATAATCCCACCTTTTTGTGGCCTGCTCTCAATAATCCGACCTCAAAGTAATTACAGAATAATCCCAACTTTTAGGGTGGTCTTCCCAAAATAATCTGAACTCTCATTTTCTTACATAGAACAAGCCAAAAATGGATCAACAAGAGCAGCAAAAATGAGAGTTCAGATTATTTTGGGAAGACCACCCTTAAAGTTGAGATTATTCTGTAATTACTTTGAGGTCGAATTATTGAGAGCAGACCACCAAAAGGTGGGATTATTAGTTTCCATTTTTTCCAAAAAAAAAAACAGTGGCAGTTGATGAATGATTATTAGCATTTAACTTACGCATGCTGATCTGTGCTCCCTTTATTTCCGTAAACTGTGATTCCTTGGTTCACCTGTCACAATAGAGAAGACAATCATGTAGGGAAAGTGAATTAAAAACTAGTCTGTGTCTTGGAATATCCAGCATGGGAGTTTGCAACAACATATGAGACAGATGAGGAAATAAATATCTTCTTTCAGTTGATCTACAACTACAAGTATACAATTCAGTTGATTATTCAATTGTTATTAGCCATAACGCCCCTAAGGCTTTAGTAATGTGGTATATTTGATTTATCAACACAAATAATGTTCCGTAATGTCACAGAAATTGGATTCTCCTCAAAAAAAAAGGTCACTTGTGTTTATCTAGTTGGAGCTCATGGATTGGTATTTTCTTATTAATAGTCGTGGGTATAGGGTGGTTCAGAGGTACTGGAGTACCAGTCATACGAAGAAGTTACCAATCAGAGAAGAGCAGTGGGTGGGAACTGGAAGGATAGTAACCAATAATAAGAATAAATGGATATATTTTACATGTACTTCTTTGGATAAAATGATGCACAATAACTGTTAAGATAATTCCAGAGACATTCAACAACCATTTTTTTTTTCTTGATGACATAAAAAAAGGAAAACTCTAAGTGCACCTTCTTCATCCCCATGAATAAGAGTGTAAAAATACTTACTTTTACATAAAAAAAAGGTTCTTCATAAAAAAATCATCCTAGCACTTCGTATGTAGATTAGACAGTAACATGAATTAATGTGTCCCAATAGACTATCACTAGTTATGCAACTATAATGCAATTTGCATTTTTCTTTTCATTTCTTCTTTTCTTTAGGCTCCGTTTGTTTTGGAGGAAAATGTTTTCCAAGAAAATCAACTTCCCTTGTTTGTTTGGCAAAATCAAAATAAAAGGAAAATTTGGTTGGAAAACTATTTTCCACTCATAAGGAAACCATTTTCCTTTCAAAAACAAAGGAAAACAATTTCCTTTCTTTTCTCAAGTAAAGGTTTTTTCAAACAAACAAAGGAAAATGAGTTTTAAGGAAACAATTTTCCATACAAACAAACAAAGGAAAACAATTCTAATTTCCAATTTCCCTCTGGAAAATGTTTTCCTCCACAAAAACGGAGCCTTAATCTTACATTTTACAAAATAAGTTGTTTTTGCTTCCCATCTAATGGTCTAAAACCAACCATCAATATTCTTTATAATAAAATCTTGATTAACAATATGTACTATTGCAATCTTTGTGGTGTGGCATATTGTCATCATAAAATTTTATAATTCATGCCTGCAGAAAGACCGGAAAAAAATGGTCAAAGTAGACCTTTAGACTAAGAGAGACTTATTTGCAAATCAAAAGAGTACATATGAGGAGCACAAACATGCAACCTCCATATTCTCAGTGTAGAACGTATTTTCCTAATTAAATTAGTAGTTTGGATAATATCAAAATCTAAAGTCATTTTGAATTATCTTGATTACATTCTAAAGAGAGTGATATTTTAAACATCTTACTTTAAGTTCATGCCATCCCATTGACACCAATTGTTCTGAGTTGTCTCATCACTATCTACTGTATTTGATATTTGGGAAAATAAGATAATTGAATGGGAGTTTAAGCAGCAGTCATTTGCTGACTAAATAATTTAAAACTTTAAAAAGAGTACAAAAATATTATGTCCATCAACAGGATGTAATAATTATTACATTGATACTAACAACAAAAACAAAAAAGAGGAGAAAAAGAGAATAAAAAAGAACCTAATCTCCATAAATAACCATAAGTTCACAACCAGCCAAGTGGTGCTTTAATTAATGTAACAAACATGCCTAATACCAACAAAGTATAGCTACTGTCACATTGCAGAGTCTATGCAATCAGCATAATTAAAGGTCCGTGGACATGACACTAAAAGTAGGGGAGATGAGATTGCAAATAATGCCTTAGTAAATTGCTATTATGAAATGGGGTTTGAGCAACATAAATACGAATTAAGCATATGCTATCTAATGTGCATACCTTGTTACCATCAAGGTCAAATTCTTTTCCAAGTGATTCCATGACCAGCTGTTGCAAATATCTGCTAAAGAGCAATAGACTATCCTTGTAAGGAAGAACAACCATATCCTGCAGAATAAATGGTGAGGTAGAATACTTAGTAGAGTGGAAGTGCAGCAAATTTTCATTTCTTCAGACAACGCAGAATTTTGATAAAAGTTAATACCTTGGAACCGACACCATCAGTAGCCCAGTACCAGCACATAGCCAGTAGAGCTGCAGGATTATTTTTCAACTGAAACAAAGATCATACAATTAGAAAACGATGGGCATGGCCTCATGGTAATAGAACAAAATCTCAACCAAGCAAGGGATTCAGCCATATGAACTAAGTCACAAATGAAAGTCTTTCTTAAGTTTTTTGTCGCAAAGGAGAATGAATCAAAGCTATAATTTCGTTGGATTATAGAGGACAATATCAAAAGTCAGATTACATTTTGTTGCATCTTCTTTTTCATAAATTAAGATCAGCATGACAATCAAGGCAACTTACCACAGGAATCCTAGTTGCTTCATCCATTAGAGCTGCTCCAGCGAGCATTTCTTTTATGTCAATCCCCTGCAGAGCAGTGGCTTCAGAATGCATACACATTTTTTTTAATAACAAAACAAACAAAAGATATACTTAAATGCTCTGGGAGAGATGACTGACCTGAAGTGCAGCTGGAAGTAGACCTACAGCAGACATTTCAGAAGTTCTACCGCCCACCCAATCGAACATGGGAAATCTAGCCAACCAGCCTTCAATTCGTGCAGTGTTATCAAGCAATGAGTTTTCTTGTGTTATAGCAGCACCCTGTCAAAAAGTAATATCGGCGCCAGAAGAAGTTCCGTTATTTAAACGCAAAAGAAGCTGACACATTTTTTTAAAAAAATCAATAAGCTTAAGCTAATCAGTATAGTAAGACATAGATTCTAATTGACTCTGCATATTATCAGGAAAAAAAAAGATAATTATTGCCCTGCCCTCCAAAAAAAATAAAGAAAAAAAAGTAGAAATAGAATCTATCACACCAGAAACAGATGCAATAAAGCATGTAAAAGATTAATGATTAAAAAATGGAAATTCTTGATTTCTTGAAGCAGAAGATACTTGAACCTAACAGTCACTGTGAAGGTTGAGACCAACAAGAAATCCATATTTTTGGCAGACAGATATGGCAAGAAGTTGTAATCAAGGACCAAAGATAAAAACCTGTTTTGCAAAAACCAATCCAGCTTCACGAAAGGCCTTTTGTACTTCCAATAAACCATTTCTTGTTTCTGGTGTACCACCACTCTGATAGTCACAAAGAAAAGCATGTGAGTGAGACGGTTGAGATGTGACAACAAAAGAACTCACATGCTGACAAGCATTTTAAAAGTACAAAGTTCTCGGCAAACCTTTGAAATAACAATCACAAGTGTTGAAGCTAGCTCAGGACCAAGCTGTGCAATTTGATGATCAATTCCAGCTGGGTCTGTATTGTCAATGAATCTTATCTACATGGAGTACAAATCATCACAAAATTACAACTACGAGCAGTTAGTAGATGAAATGATTCAATGCCTTGAGAAATTAGATAATCAACTAGCAAAGAAGTTACTATTGTACATCGATAGATCATTAGGTACCTTGAGGGGTGGATTGTCAGGAGCCAAAGCCTCCGCAACAAACTGAGGCCCGAGCGCTGAACCACCAATCCCGACAGAAAGTATCTGGGTAAATCGTTCACCTGTTGGGGCCCTTATCTGCAAAACAGTTTGGATGAGGGTTTAACCGTCCGAAAATGTCCGCACATAACATTTATGACACACACAACTAAAACATTTATGCCGGTAATTATTTCTTTGATGCTAAAATGCTAAATCCATGGATGTATAACTTAACACGACGACAAAAAATAACTTTTGTCGTGCACAACACATAAGCTTGGAATTTCTTCCGATATGCCCACCCCTTTTTCCATGCTTCTTGATCATGAAACCATGGTTAATTGATGAAGCCGTTCTTTATTATATACAACTAATTTACATTTTATACGTTACCAATAAAATTTTTATAGCTTTGTACAAGCTTCTCACCTCAACAAGCACACCCCCCTTAAGTGATGTGATTAAAACTTTTCAGCTTCAACTTCCATCATATTCCGGTTGAACTAAACTCGAAGGTACTCAATTCTGCACAAAGTTTTACATGCAGGAAGCTGCCATTACATTAAATTACAAATTTTCTCTCGTCATTACTCCACCTGCTTATCTTTCTACTATTTCACTTCCAAATGATCCGATTACACCATTATTATAAACCGACTCCATTTGCCATTCTCCCACTCAGATATACAAGAGTGATTGGTCATTATCAATTCACCATTGATCTTTTTCAGCTCCAATCCACTGTTTATCAAATTTTGTTAGTTATCCTCGGTGATACAGAAACCTACAGCACTTCTACCTGAAGATGGCTGTTAAACAAAAAGTGGTAATCTCCGATTCGGCTAGTGCTATCTGCTGAGTAATTTCCTTTTTGCCACAAAATACCAACTTCATGCATGCCTTCATCACACAATTAAGACACAAACTATTCAATTCTGTCACCAGCAAAAGATCTCATATCCCTAGTTCTTGTCCTAGATCACCAAGAAAGTTTAAAAATTGTCGTACATTATCACATTATACACAAAGTTCCTTCCTCACACAAGATTACTCTAATTAACTCCCATGTCACCCCCAGGCTCCCGATTATCCCATTCATTTGAGTCAATCCAACTTGCCCAATCATAAAAGCCTTAAGCTTTAATCTTTGTAACGAAATCATTAGCAAACTACAGTAAATTAATCGCTCCAAAAAATTGAAAATATAAACACCACATCATCAATTACCTTCAATTGACCAAAAGGCAAATAACCTTTTTCTAAAAAAATGATCACAAAAATCAAAATCATTAGCAAACTACAGTAAATTGATCAAAAAGGCGAATCCTTAAAAAATAAACAAACCTTGCCAGAAACAACATCATCAGCAAACTGCCAAACACGATCAAGTGAATCATCAATTTGATTCTTCAAGAAGGAAGTAGGAGCAAGATTAGAATTCCTCAACCAATAATGACCCACCATTCTTCCTTCATCTGGGTTAGCAATGGCGCCATTTTCAAGCTCTTCCATATCTTTGAAAGCCTTTTTAAACCTTGGTTCCATTTCCTTAACAAATTCCTCAGTAAACCCGATTCTACTCACATCCAAATATAGCCCCAACTCTTTGTGCTGATAAAACCACTCAACATAGCGGGCCCACAAAGCATGTGGGTCCTTCTCAAGCAACCCATCAATGCTCTTCTTTTTCTGCAAAGAAGGCAGATTGTTTGTTGAGGAAGATGATGAAGTTGTTAGATCAGCAGGTATGTCGCTTGCAACTGATGAAATTGATCGAAATGAGAGTGATTTGGGGTTCGGAATGGGAGGTTTTGTGATGTTAGAAAGGTAAGAAATTTTGGGTTTTAGAGTTGTTGATGAATAGAGAGTTGAGAGTGAAGAAGCCATTGTTTTGACTCTAAAAAAAAGTTTGATTTTTTGGGTGAAATGATGAGTGATGTAAACAAGGAAAAAAATAGAAGCTTTTATTTAGGCCATTTTGGGTGGTTGGTTGAAATGATATTTTAGTATGTGGAACTGTGGAAGTTTGGAAAAACAGTGTTGAGTTGTTTAGGACTAAAATTAAGAAGAGATTTTCAGGAGAAACAAGTTTTTTAGTATATGTGATATGTGACTATGTGAGAAAGAAAATGAAATCAGGAAAAGTTGAATTGGGGTTTGTGGCATTCAAAGGGGGTTGGAGATTCTCTGGCCTTTAGTGACCAATAAAGGTTGTCTTTGGTTGAATAAATAAAAACAAGAAAAACAATGGTGGGTGGGCTTGAATATGATTGTCCGTTTTTAGGTTGCAAATGGTTATATATAAGTACATCTCTCTCAATCTCTCATCAAAGATTCAAAGATGCTGACTTTGATTCCTTTATGCCTTGTTTATCATGGTGGATCAATTTGGCCATTTTTTTTTACCTTTGTTTTAGAGGTAATCAAAGTGCGAGTTGGACTTGGGTGGAACTTGGAAGAGAGCCAAAAATCTTGCCCAAATTCGCAAAAAATAGTGTGGTTGTCCAAATAATCAACTAAATGAGGCACTTTCCCTTGTCCAAAACCGTTCAATTGTTTTCAAAATGTGGGTTGGACCGCGAGCCGAAATATTATTGCCCAAATTCACATTTTTTTGGGCAAGTTGGACCGTTCTTGATCACTTCTAATTTGTTTATTTTTTTCTAAATGGTTTTCTAAATACTGTATTTTTCTCAAGTTTTCACCTTTGATCTACCACATACTAGTTCCTTGGTATTTGCAGGAAAAAAATCTCATACAAACCCTATTTGACATAATAATGAGTACCTAACAAGGAAAGATACAACTACGAAAACTTTCTTGCTAACTCTTCACACATTTCTCGTGGGTAAGTATTTCCGCACTCCACAATTTTTGGCCGCATTCACCCTCTTCTCTCATGAAGAGTAGTGATATATACATCACTGTGTGTGATGTCGGCGCGTCACACAGTGGCATTTATGTCCAAAAATTTTTGCTTCATTGTAGAGTATGCACGTGCATAGGGATTGTGGGGTCTTGGTATCCTTTTTGTTTGTTTTTTTAATTTGCATGTTGAGTTGACCAAAATATTTTGGAGGGAGCAATGTTTTTTGGGTTGAACCGAAAAGTAGAATTGCTTTTTGAAATTTGAAACAAATACAAAGCTTGTAATTGTCATTTAATTCTCTCTCTCTTCGTCTTCCTCTCTGCATTTATTTTTCATTTTCTTTTCTTCCTCTGTTCATCAATCCGTTTGGCCACTTTCTTCCAGTTTGAATTCCCGATTTAAAACCGTCAACAATTTGGTTTTATTTATGTGAAAATTTGAAGCTGATTGTTAATCTACAGAACGTCATCAAGGAATCAGTTATTTGCATGCAGTTGCTGCATCTGCGGGGAGAGTTGTTGGTGTCGTTTGGGTACCTTCGTGGTCTGAATTGGCGATTTCTTGGTCAATTTTTCAGGTAATTGAAGTAATGGTGTTGTATTTAAGAAATGTAGGTATGCGTTGTTGTTTTGTAGATTTTGTATGTGTGTTTTAAGTATGTAGATTTGTTACTTAAACTTAGGGTTTTGGGTAGTTTTCATGTTTTTGTAAGATTTGTTTATAAATAATATATGATATGACATAAAGTTAGGGTTTTGGGTAGGTTTTGTGTTTTTGTAAGATATGTCTAAAAATATTACTATATGATATTGAGAAATCATGTCGGTGATTAGTTCTTGCTAATTTTGTATTTGTCGGGACCATTCGTTCTTGCTAATTTTGTATTTGTCGAGACCATTTGTTCTTGCTAATTTTGTATTTGTCGGGACCATTCGTTCTTGCTAATTTTGTATTTGTCAGGACTTTGGCCATGTTGTCGTTTAGTCTTCGTTTAGGGTTAAATTGAAAATGATAAATTAGTTGCTATGTTGAAAGAGTTGATAAATTTTCTGACTCATATCGCTGTTTTTGGTACTCATATCTTTAAGTTAGAATGTCATATCGGAATGTAAAGGTTTTAAATTTCGTTTAGAATGTCATGTCCATAATCGTATAAGCTTTTTTCGTTTTAGTTTTGGCAATTACTCTGTAAAAAATGTTATTACTAATTAAATTTTTGAGTCAGAAAAGTTTGAAAGACATAAAAAGTATGATCCAATTGAAGTTTTTACGTTATTGTAGTTGTTGTAGACTCACAAATTTTGTTAGAAATGTTTCAAAGATTGATGGAAAAGATTTTATAAAGTGTAAAATGGCTTATGAAAAGCAGCCCCTGAAAATATAATTTCTTTCCAATTTCTACCAGTTGCTGTTGGCAAATTGCAATGGTGTAGGGTTACTTTGGTGTTAGAGATAAATGAATGAAGGACCAAAGTATTCTACCTTTTTTACTTTATAACAGCTCTCTTGTTTTGTAATGTTGTGTGTTGTTTTTGTTTTTTTGAAAGGTTTTCCCTGAGTTTATTGATGCTTGCGGTTTTGTAGCTAAGTTGTTAGTTTATAAATTTGTTATTATTTTGTCATGGCAGTAGATTCTTGGAGAAAAAGATACTCGACACCTAATGGTGAGAAAAGGAGGCTATGGAGCTCGAAGGTCTAATTGGGGGGTGAGGACTTAGTTGGTGTTGTTTATTTTATTTTTCCATTTTTTTATATTAGAATTAAATTTTTATAAAAAGAATTAAAAATCATGTGAAATTTATGCATTACTTGTGATGATGAACTTTAGGGTAAATTGTCAACTTTCATTCCAGACGATGGTAAGGAGGCAGCGGTTCATTCTGATAGGAAGAAGAAGCGGAAGGTAAAGTATTCTGAATTGACTTTACTAATTATGTTAATTATTTATATTATGGCCAAGGTTAGTAAGTATATACTATTTGGGTTGTTGCCTTAAAGGTTGGTGAGAGCTGTGAAGATGATCAACCGGAGGTTCATATAACGTCTGAAGTCATAAAAGTATGTTTCCTATGTTTAGTTGAACCTAATTATTGCAATGTGTGTTTTTTAGTTGAATAGTATCTGGAATTGGTTGATTTCGTTCCTTTTACATGTCCAACAAACGCTTGAAAAGAGGGGGATGATTCCAAGTATTATAACAAAAATGTAGAGATAATAGAACATTATGGTGATTAATGATTTTCTCACTGATTGAAATTTTTATGATGAGAGCATTGATAGATGTCAAATAGGGGAATGAATTGTTGCAAGTAGTGTCCATAATATTTGGTGATAAGATCGATTCCAATTCATAGCTTGGTATTCCATACGATTAAAAAAAAGTCACCTCTTGGCAAATTGTGTAAAAAAAAATCATTAAGATGACAGCCTAAGTAGATTGTCTAGGGACTTTAGTCCTTGCTTGACGAGCAAACTCATAGATAAAAACTATGTGTGTTCGTGTTGAAGCCATTTATTGTAAGTGCACAAATTTGGTTCGATAAGGGCGATAACCATTTACAATTTTAGATTAATTTACGCTTATTATTCAATTGATCGTGTTTTGGATTGAAATGTGTTTTACGTGAATTGAACTTTAGTAATTACTAGTTTGCTACAATTCAACACTCAAATAGAATTTGCATATCCCCTAATTATCCAAGGAATAAGTATTATGATTTGTGATAGAAGGAAGTAAAGAGTAGGWTAAAAATCCCCTCCTAATTGAGATCGATTWWTATTTATACACTTGTGATTCACTAAGAAAAACAAAGTAAGTACCTGTTTTCGAATTCSAAAAGAAGCAAAGTGGCAATTTCAATTGAAGGATGTTCTAATGTGGGTTGATCAAGATAATTGGGTTGTAAATGTAGCTAAATGGATGAACATATGGGATGTGTTATCAAGTAGATTTTTCTATCATTTTGTTAACTTAGAGAAGGGTATTCCTTTTTTTTGGTCTAAAAAAATATGCCATTATCTACAGCTTCTGTTCATCATCTAGCTGTAGCATGATTAATTAATTATTCAACTGAGTWACAGGTAGTTACTGATTATTTGCATTTCCATTGATTAATATATTACTAGAAGTAGTTTGGTAAGTTCCTTTGGRTTTTGTTTATTAAGTCAGTAACTCAGTTTTGTTTATTAAGTCAATTATTTGGATTATGTTTTGAAACATGACAACTTCAAAATTTCCTTTAGAGCACAAACACTAGTGCTCATATTTTTTGCTCATGATCTGATTTGTAAGCAAAAATGCCCTACACTAGTAAGCATGTAACATTATCCTCACGCGCAAAACCAAAACCGAGCAAGGCGTGAGAGGAATTGAGGTTGAACAGTGCAATGGTGGGCCCCACGTTGCTGGGCTGCTTTTAAATTTTTTTTGCTTTTCCCACACCCAAAACGCTGCGTTTTGGGAAGAGGGAATCTTTCCCTTTTCCCAAAACGCATCGTTTTGGGTGGGCAAAAAGCAAAAAAAAATATATTTGTAGCGCTGACTGGGCGCGTCAGTCGGCCCAATCAGGGCGCGACACGTGGCCCAGTCAGCAAATCATCCAATCAGAACGAAGCACTATTCACCAACGTATATAATTTTGTAACGGCTATTTCGCTAAAAAAAAAATTCAAAAAAATAAATAAAAATCACCAACGGCTTTATTTTTTTTTTCTCTATAAATAGACATCCATTTTGACATATTTTGACACACTTCAAAAATCACTAAAATTCTTAAAAATCTCTTATTATTCTCAAAATCCACTTCAAATACCTTCTTAATCTCAAATCCACTTTGTTGTTGTTATTTTAATTTGTTTATTTAGTTAATTGTTGTTATTTTGTAAATGTCTTTCCTTTAATTGTTTAAAAAAAAATTTACTATTAGTATTATTTGCTATGTTTTAGGAAATCGTAAAAAAAATCGTTTTCAAGCATTTCAAAAACTTTCAACAAATGGATAACAACAACAACAACAACTTCACATTCAATTTGAGTAATTTAGATGCCGCTCTACTAAACAACCCAGCATTTCAAGCATTCCTACTAAATCAAGAATGACATCGTCACAATATCCTCCTATAAATCTAGGTTCCCAAGAAAATTCTCCTCAAGTGTTCAAGGGAGTAACTCCCAAACTGAGGAGGATCATGAGGAAAACGTTCCAGAGACACCGCAATCCCCTCCACCATTTCCTGCAATCCCGCTTCTGAAAACCAACCACTTGCAAGAGCGAATCGGATTTGGTCTGTAGCAGAGGATGAGTGCCTTATTGGGTTGTATATGCAATTTAGTGAAGATGCAATTGTCAGTACAAACCAAAAGGCAAGTACGCATGTGGCGCAACATTTCTGAGGCTTACAATGAAGCACAGGCGGAGAAACCTCAAATTCTTCCCCAAGAGCTCTTAAGAGTTTGGAAAGCCGTTGGAGAAGGATGGCTAGTGATTTACTCCAATTTAGCGCTGCTTATGACGAGCAAAAAGAAATCTTGGAAGTGGTTACCTTGAAGGCGACTTAATTCAAAAGGCAAGTTACTTATTTTCCCTTACTTCTAAGCCTAACCACATAACTTCACATGTCACCATGGTTGGGAAATGGTAAAAAATGACCCAAAGTTCAGGACCAAACTGAGATGGCGTTGTCGAAGAGGAAAGAGTTGCTTGTGGCGCTGGAGATGTTGAAGAAGGAGTTCTGAAGTGAAAAAAGGTGTAGGAACGATGGTGATGGTGATGTTCTTCAACTGGGTACATGTCAGGAGGAATTCCTCGACCCGAAGGTGTCAAGAAAGCAAAGGCAAAGCGTAATAAAGGCAAATCATCGGCTTCAGAGGAGACTATGATTGAACAAATGAAGTCAACAACGAGATACGTGCAAATCAACACAATCTCGCTCAAAAGAAGTTGGAGTTCGACCTCCAAAAGGAGAAGAGAAAACAAGCAGATCCAACTGCAGAGGTACAAGATGAATCATGTCATGCTACAAGCTTGTTTATGAAACCAACCCCTTTAACACCTGAAGAAGAAGCATACAAGGTATACTTAATGAAACAAGTCCAAGGAGGTTGATCAAATGTCAGGAGATTATGCTACAAGCTTTGTTTTAATGTAATTTGTAACCGTGTTGTACTGTTTTTAGTGTTTTCCTTATTAGTAGGTATTATGATGGAGTTTAATTTTTATTTTCATGTCGCTTGAGTTAAGATAATGTTTAATGTCGCTTTGTTGATGTTTAATTTTAATTTTAATGTTGTAATTGTTCAATGTAATGTTAACTTAATTAAGCTTGCTGATAATAAATGTCGTTGTTTGTGTAACTTCACATGTCACAATTAATTTCTGAAAAGTCACAATTATTTTCTGAAAACTCACAATTATTTTCTGAGAAGTCACCATTATTTTCTGAAAGTCACAATTATTTTCTGAAAAGTCACAATTATTTTCTGAAAGTTTCAGCTAATTCTGACAAATCACATAAATTTCAGACATCTCACAATAATTTCTGAAACTCACATTATTTTCTGAAAAGTAACACTAATTTCTAAAAAGTCACATTATTTTCTGAAAAGTCACAACAAACTTTGAAAAGTCACAATTATTTATGACATGTCACAATAATTTTGATAAGTCACAATGAATTCTGAAAAGTCACAATAATTTCTGAAAAGTCACAATAATTTCTGAAAAGATACAATAATTGTTGAAAAATATAACAAAATTCCAAAAACGTAACACCAATGAATGCAATCCGTTGATCACTTTCTCTTCCTATATATATGGATACATACTTCTTAGCCAATCAATACATACACTAAAACAATTAAACCAACAAATCTATCAGAAAATATGGAAAACATTTTTGAAATTAGCTCAACATCCAGTTCAAGTTCTTCTAATTCTGAGTTGAATAACAAATTTGATGACATCGTAGATGATTACCTTCTTAACTACCTACCTCAAAATCTGATTTCCCAAACAACAGAAAACAATATAGATTACGTTCCAAACACATGGTCGAAAGAAATCGAGAGAAGGTCATACCCAGTTATTCAACGACTACTTTGCAGATAATTGTGTTTACAATGACAACCAATTCCCCGCAGATTTCGAATGCGACGACCTTTGTTTTGCCGCATTATGGAGAAAGTTGTGGAAGTAGATGAATACTTTCAACAACGTCGCAATGCTGCTGGTAGGCTTGGTTTGACACCGTTGCAAAAGTGCACTGCCGCAATGTGAATGTTAGCATATGGTATGCGCCAGATGCAATTGATGAATACTTACGTATGGGTGAAACAACTGCAAGGAAGTCATTGCAGCGATTTTGCCAAGCGGTTGTTTCACAATTTGAAGATCAGTACCTCCGACGACAACCGATGAAGATTTACGTAGAATCCTTTATCAGAACGAACAACGAGGATTCCCAGGAATGATCGGTAGTATAGATTGCATGCATTGGGAGTGGAAAATTGTCCAGCAGCGTGGAAGGCAAAATATGCGGGTCGTTCAAAGACTGCAACTCTAATTCTTGAAGCAGTTGCTGATCAGGATTATGGTTTTGGCATGCCTGTTTGTGCAATGATCTAAATGTCTTATACAGATCGACTGTGTTCGATGATGTCCTACAAGGCGTCGCACCGCCGATAGAATTCAGGGTGAATGGTAATACGTACAATTACGGTTACTATTTAGCCGATGGAATTTATCCAAAATGGGCAACTTTCATCCAAGGTATAACTTATCCACAAGTTCAGAAGGACAAGCTTTTTGCAGATAGACAAGCAGCGGCTCGAAAAGACGTTGAACGAGCCTTTGGAGTCTTACAGGCTCGGTGGGCTATAATACGTCAGCCATCACTAGCATACAACGAAGACATTTTGTGTGACATAATGAAGGCCTGTCTAATTATGCATAACATGATCGTGGAGGATGAAAGACACACCTACATTAGAGCAGACGTTCTGCGACAATACTACGAGAAGACGCCCGCAACGCACGACTGCATCCTTAGGAGCTAGTACAAGTGTCACGGTGAACAACAATGAGCCATTCGAATACAACGTCGGACGACCTAGAAACATTGATTTCAACAGGTATGTTCACCGCAGGGTAGAAGTTCGTGACAGGGAAAAGCATAAGCTTTGAAGCGTGATTTGGTTTGAGCACAACTGGCAATACTTCCGCCACGATACGGATAAATAGTTCCAAGGCGAGGTGATGGGTAGTGTTCTGCCTATTCGTCTTAGTGTTTTTTTTTTAATTACGTTTTAATTGATTTTCGTATTATATTGTAGTTATGTTTGTATTATGTTTCAATTATGTATGTCCGTTAATTATGTTTTAATTATGTATAATGTAATCTATCAGAGTGGAGTTTTTCATTGTCATATGTGAATTGTGTCATTTCGTTAGTTCAAAAGGCAAGTGATTAAGTTAATTAAAAATATTAATACCGTATAAAATCTAATTTTGAAATTTTTTATTAATTAATTATGATCATGATTAGCCGTATTTTTAAAATATAGTTAAATGTTAATAATTCATTATAAAACATAATTTCATAAATTATAAGTATTGAAAGTAATGGGATGGGTGAATAAAATGATGATGTGTATTGTGGTGGGGTATAGGGTATAGTAGGTGAGAGAGTGGTGAGAAGTTTTTTTTTGAGCATTGGTGTAGTGAAAAAGTGTAATGTGAGGAAAAATTGGGTGGGAAGAGAGAGAAAGTAGGAGAGAGAGTGGTGAGGAATTTTATTTTAGATCACTAGTGCTAGTGCTCTTAGAATATTCATAAGATAAAACTAACCTCTTTAGAATAATGTCCTTAACTTATTTATGGTGCAGGGGGAGGTGGAAACTGTTGGTGGAAAAGTGAAGAGAGATGGCCAGGTTATTTCTACAAGGATAGAGCTTGGAAACCAGCCGAATGTGAACTGTCGGGTAGATAATTTTGGTAAGGTTGTGAATCAATTCCAATYCAATGAACTGAAGATGTGATGGGTGTCAGAAATGAGGTTTGAATCCCTGTTTTGGTTAGTCGGGTGGCGGTTGCCTCGTCAACTTTGTTATTGGTTGATGACTAAGGTGGACCCAAGTCGGAGGTCCTTTGTTTTTTCTTCCGATGTTGAGTTTCCGTTAAATAGGACCCAGGTGAGGAGGGTGTTAGGGATCCCAGCTGGGGCTAGGAGAGTTCCGCACACAGTGAAGGGAATTGACAAGAATTTGCATGCCCACATCGCTGATTTTCCGAAGAAGTATGGTTATGTAACTAGTTCTGGTACCAAGTTTATATTGAGGGAGAAGTTATTTGAGTTCTTGGAGTCAGAAGAAGTCAGAGAAGATCAAGAGCTCGAATTCAAGGAGGTATTCTTGGCTGTTGCATTGTGTGATGTTTTGTGCCCTACAACCAGTGGTAGGTTGTGTACAAAGCTGGTGCCCGCTTTGACTGTCGCCTCTAATGCTTCTTCGTATGATTGGTGCACGTATCTTCTTGACAAGCTATTTGGAACTTGTGAGAGTTTTACGAGTCGTTTTTATAGATATGGTTATAGCAAAGGTTATGGAGGATGCACTATTGAGTTCCCTAGTGTTTGATTGATGACAAACAGTTGCAAGAACAGGTACATTGGTCTGAATGTCTGATGAATACAGCTGGTCTGAACAGCTGAGATACTGTTCGTGGTCACTTGAAAGATAGTGACATGTATGCTAACAAGTTATATTGTGAAAATTGCTATATGTGTTTGTCATATACAGGAATTCCAACTATTGAAGCAGAAAGTCCTTCGAGGAAGACTCGAGAAGATCAAGCTTATATTGAAGATCAAGGAAGCTTCAGGAAGTTGAAGAACATTGAAGATTAGTTCTAGGATTAGAATAAGTCTTCTTGTTGTATTAAGTGCATGAATGTGTTTGTTGCGTGCTTGTATTATTGGTTGATGGCATTGGGCTTCGAACTTTCTCTCTTAGAGTTGAAGGCAACTAAACCAGTTGGTTGGTTGACTTTGACCCTACCAGTTGGGAGAACAGTTGTACTGTTCTCACAACGCGGATCATCTTGTCGAGCAAGAAAAGATTTTTTGGAAAGTTTTCTTAAAAATATTTTTTGGAAAGTTTTTCTTAAAACGGTTTTATGGAAACTTCAAAGATGATCTGGCGGGAATATATGTTTGGATATATGGTAATTACTTGAGATACAATTAAAGCAACATAAGATATTATATCATCTAGTATGGAATAATATCTTATGGGACTTTCCTAAAATATAGGAAGTAGATATATCTTTATTTATCTCATATATTCTAGGGTTGCATCACTAGTATGTAATTGCCAGGCCTTTGGCTATAAATATCCATGCATATAGACTCACGAATAATATTTCTCTCTACTTTCTTAAAAGGTGTATTTTTGAGAGAAAGAAAGAAAGAGAAAAAGTCCACAGCCTAGATCAAGCAAGCATTGTTCATACATAAGAGTGCACACATATTGAGCGATCAAATACTCTTGTAAACTCATAAAGTGAGTAATTGAGAGAAAAGTAAGTTGTGTTGAATTACCAACGAAGGGGTTGGTGATTGGGTAGCTATTGATAGTTCATTAGCGAGTGCTTGTGAGTTCAAGTGCAAATTAACACACTTGGGTTGAGTGTGGGGTGACAATTGTATGTGTGAATTCACGTACATTGTGAGTAAGAGTTGCTTTGTTATTTCGGTGTAGATTTAATAAAAGTAACTAGGATAGGAGGACGTAGCCCAGAGTTTGGTGAACCTCGTTAAATTTGTGTGTCTTTATTATTATTGCTCGATATCGTTCTACGTATTGTTCAACACTCATTCCGCTGCGAGACCAGTCCAACTGGTTTACTCTACTAAAACAGTACACAATCAAAAATTTTAATAGGCACTCAATTCACCCCCCTCTTGAATACCTTCGGGAAACCTTCATGCACCATATTTTTAGCTGTGAGTACTAATATATAAGTTCAATGGATGTTTGTCTATTGTTATTGTTAAATTTAGTTGTATTATTGTCTCTACTTATTGATGATATTTTTAAAATGTTGTAGGTTCTATATTTAGATCGTTTGAATCGGCCTCCTAATGATCATTCATGCAACACATACTATCAAATAGACACTTATCACCTCCCGTTCGATGGGGTGTTGCTCCGAGAATAAGTGTTTGGACGAAGAAGGAAGATATTTCTATGGCTGAGGAGGAAGATAGATTTGGTGCTGAAGGTGATTTCGGCAAGCTTGGGGTATGCAATTCTATTATATGTCGTATTTTAAATAATTTATTTTTGTAAGTATGTCATAATTCATAAGTAGTTTATCTAAAGCATTAATTATGTTTGTATTATAATTCATGAGTTTTGTTGAGTTTGAAGTTGTGGATTTAATTATGTTTGTATTATACAACGAAATACATAAAGTTATACAGTGATGAGTGGTCATATATTGAAATACCAATGGTTACATTTGATTTGTTATGTATGATATTTTTGACCGAATATTAGGAATGGGTATTTATTTCTTAAATAGTACATCTATAATGAAAGGTGTGATCTATTTTTGTGGCCGCTTACACATTACCACAAAAGTTCCATTAAGATTAAAGGTTACCTATGTGAAATATTAACTAAAGTTACAAACATTCACAASTTTGGTACTTYATATCTATYTTAAATACATTTCCTRACATGAGAATTAGTACTTTTGTACAAAATGACAAGAAATATAGGTTTGTTAACATATTTGAATTAGGCAAAGTATAGTAAACTYTATAYAATTAATCGTTCAATGAGAAACTTCAAACAAAACCAAAAGACAATTTAAGGTTGCCAATTGATTGATTTTGATCAATCATGGTAATATTGTATTATGTAGTTAGTACCCATGACTTACTCAATTTATGCTTATAATTGCATCAGTTTATATGACCTAAAAAATTTTGCCCACCTAATTATCCAAGGAATATATGAGTAGTGATCTCTCATATGTTCGCAGATTAAGATAAGAAAGCAAACCCCTATGTATATGTGTATGCGTTGTTCATAGTTTTATGTTTTTTACAATTTTAGTTATATTGTGTAATAATATTGTTATTGGTGCAGATATTGGATGTTGCTTATGGGGAACAAAATCCCAAAGAGGTTTGAGATGAGGATATTGATGAAGGGCCGTATGAAATGGTTCAACCATTTGATCGTGGTGGGTTGATAAATGCTAGTTCAAAAACCATGAAGAAGGCAGCTGCTAACTCCAGTAATCCTAATTTAAGGCGTGTTGCCAAGAAGGGTAGGGCAGAGTGTGGTTCAAAGGAGACTGATTTACTAGAGTCAGAAGCGGGCAACATTGATAAGGTGGAGTAGCAGGTTACTAGGAAATCGAGACGTGTTGCAAACAAGCGTAGGGCAGAGTGTGATTCGAATGACCTTGTTAGAGCAGAGTCACAAGCGGTCATTCTTGAGAAAGCGAAGGAACAAGTAATTAAAAAATTGAGACGTGCTGGAAAGAAGCGTACGACAGTGTGTGTTTCGATATACCAGAGTTACAGCCGGCCATTGTTGATAACGTGGAGGAGCAACTGTTACAAAAAACTTTTGAGACGGTTGCACCAAATGCTGCGACATCTACTTGTAATGATGAAGGTGATGACACAGAATCCAGTGGTGGGGTGTGATCCATTGGTATTCACTGAAGTAATCCCCGAGTTCGGTTGTTTGGGGAATAAGGACCCAATAGTTGAGTCTCAAACGGACTTGCAAGCTGATTTCTGGGTCGACACTGGACTGGGGCCCTTTGGTAGGGCTGAGGTTCTGTGATTAATGCTGCTGTTGAGGCTGCTGTATCCTTGGGAGGTCTGCATACCAATTATGAGACTGATTCTGAATTATTTCCATCTGTGCTCAATGTATCACTTTTATTTCTCCTGAACCTTCAATATCCCCAAAGTCAAATATTATTAAAAGGTGTTCCAAACACCGTCAAAGCGCCACGTGGCCCTCAAACTCTCTGTACATGCGCCACATGGATCCTTAACTTTCTCTAGATTGTGCCAGGTGTGCGTCAAGCCGTCAAGTCATTAGTCCCCAATGTTGTCAAGCGCCGTATAGGATTATAATTTAGTTGTTCAATTAAAAGATATGTTTATAGTAAGGTTTGAACTTAAGAGTATATGATACAATTAATATGTTATTACCAACTCAACCAACATCTTTAAGTGTTTAACACTTCATTTAAAAAAATATATTATTCTATTGTTAAAGCGCACTTAATATAWCACTATTTAGTTTTTTCAATAATTTCCTTTAATTTTTTATGATTTTAACCACAATTTTTAAAATAATTTTTAGAAGAGCTTTTAACCATTAATCTAACGAAGTATTAGTTTAGTTTTTTTGACGTAAGTATTAGTTTTGTTGTTTAACAATAATTTTAATAATATCATGCGTCTCTTATTCTTTGAAGCACAAACAAAATAATATGTAGATGATTTTATTTGCATGTTGATATCTATAAGATTTTATCTACATGTGAGAAGTGGAAAGAAAAAATTCAAATGCACTGAAAATTATGGAACAGAAGAAATATTATATTTTCTCCTTTATTTAGTTTCAAAATTACTCAATTATTTTTACGATCGCAATTTCACTATATTGTGCATCACAATTCACATATATAAAAACAATGAAATCAATAAATCGACATAATAAAATAAAAGGAAATCGTATGACCCGAGCAACGCCGGGCTAAAATACTAGTTTTACAATTAAACATGAATAGTGAAATTTAGGAAGTTAACACTCCTTAATACGAGTGTTGCGAGAATATTGGTACGGAGGGAGTACAAAAACTAATGACTATAACAAAACATAGTACAAAGACATCTAAAAAGAAAATCGTATAAGGTACAACGCATTGCACGCGTGATTAAAAGGCAAAAAAACACGACTCGGGTAACGCTGAATAAAAAAACTAGTTATATTAATTTTACTCAATTGATGGGTGTATAAATAGTTAAATAACCAAATTCTCATCCTATACTTTATCATTAAATCTCTCTTCTTTTTATTCTTCTCTTAACAACTTTAAAAACTAATGATCATCATTAGAGAAGCTTCCATATCATCAATGTTTGATTACTTCATTCTTTGGATCCACTTCTTTAATTTCAATTTTGTAACCCTTTTTAAACATGATTGATAAATTTCGCACATATTATGGTGTAAGATTTTCACTATCAATCTGATCACTATTGGTAATCTTAACTTTGTTACTACGGAGTATTATTTTAATTTTCCATATAATCATTATTTTTTTAGTATTATATTCTTTTTATTAATCATTGTTTCTAATTATTTTAAAGCATTTTTATTTAAAATTAAAATATCGATTCACATATCCGGTGCATGTAAAAACAGGAAATTTCTAATCAATCGTGGACATATTTGTATAGGGTTTCTTAATTACGTGCAACTTTTGAGGTCAAAATATGTCATTCTTAATCAACCCAAAAATAACTCATAATTACGAAATCAAATACAAATATACCATTAGATTGATAATAAATCTCCATGATTGATTAAAAATTCCTTTCTGTGTATTGTAGAATCCCCAAGTCACAACTCAGAGGACAAAAAATAGAATCCTGAATAGCTTTGTTTTTGAGGACATCCATTTTACAGTACACGTATACTCTCGTTTCTCCAGAAGTGCAAAACAAAATTATCTTCTCAACCCCCTTGTAAACCCTAGCTCATTCTTCACCATTTCTATATCTGAAAAAAAAACTCAATCTCACCTCATAATTCTACAAATTCTATTCACCATTACAGAAGGTGGGTTCAAACATTAATTTGCAGTTCTTGCATAAAGTTGCTATTTTTAGGCAAGATGATGTGGGATGACAATTTGTACCACGATAACAGCAACAATGATGAGCAACAACAAGAATTTCCCTTTAATTTTGACTTCCTTTCTCTTATTTCTAAGCCCAAGGTATTGCTGACTTTTGCAGCTATACTTAATTCTTTCCTTGTTTGCAAATTATCTAAAATATATTTACTTCATATATGATATATTGATATCAGTTATTTATTTATTTATGGTTTGTTGCTGTTATGATTATGGTTTGTTGCTGTTATGATTATGGTTGTTTTATTGTTTATTCATCTTCAATTATCATATATTTTATAGCTTTGTTATTGGGTTTTCTTGTTTGTGCTTAATTTGCACTGATTTTCTGTTTTTGGTATGAATTTGTTGTTTTGTAGGACTATTATAGAATATTAGAAGTGGATTATGATGCTACTGAGGAAGCAATCCGGTCTAATTTCATTCGTCTAGCATTGGTTAGTGTTATTGCATATTATTGTCTGGATTTTTTCAATTCTGTTCTTGTTAATGGAAACGATCATGTGTTTTTATAGGGATTTTTTGAATCAAATTTGTATTTTTGATGAAGTTATTGTCCTTTGCAATGTAGAAATGGCACCCAGATAAGCAAAAACACCAAGATGATGATGCTACATCGAAGTTTCAAGAGATAAATGAGGCCTACCAAGGTTAGTGTTTGCTGATTGTTTGGTTGTTTGAATCTTCATGCTAGTTAAGTAGTTAAGGTTGCATTTAGTGCTCAATCGTGGAATGACATATGATGAATTAATTCCAAATTTTCTAATAATTTAAGTTTGCATTGTAATTCAAATGTCCCCCTCTTGAGCTGTGTTTGGATTGATATGCTGGAGCAATTCTTCTCACACCACACACACTGCATCCACTTGAAATGTTTGGCAAAGACGAGGACTCAATTTTTCTATTCTTCCCCTTTTGGTGTTCTTCTTTGGTAAAAGATTCTGTATCAAGAGGAAAGTATGCCTGAGCTGTAGAAGAATAATCGTAATTTTGGAGTATTGCTTTCTAAAGAAAAGTGGAAAATTTTTCGGAGAAGGGAAGAAAGAGGGAAGATGGGTTTCTGGAAGCTGAAAACTTTTGTAGATGGCAATATATTGTGTATAACTGAAAATTTCTAATCTAGATAACTTGACGAGATCCTTGTAGCCTTGTAGGTTGAGTTTTGTTGCCTGGGAGAAGAGAGGAGAGAGATTGAGCGTTGTGGGAAAAGAATTATCTGGACTTCTTTGGTGTCTGGTGCTAGGAAAAATTGGAAGGGCAATCTTTCATCTTTTTATGTGCATTCCTGTATTTATTGCCACTTGTTAAAATGCTATGGAATCAAGCTAAACTCAAACCTTCAAGTTTAAGGCATACTCATTCCAAGGCAAACTCAAGCCTTCAACTAGGTTTAGGGAAAATGAAATACTCATTCCAAGGCATGTAAGCATTGTCTTATTTGGCTGAATTGCGGGAATCTATAAACATAGAGTGACCTGGCTTAACTTGATACACACTTTGCTGAAATTCGTGTGCTATATTGATGTTCTGATGATTAATTTTCAAGCCTGAGAAATCTTTTGGACTTTTGGTGCATAAGGAGTTACTAAGGACAATGATGTGGGAAGGATTTGATGCTAAGTCTTAGACATCACCTCCCAAGTCCCAACTAAAGTTGACATCGATTGTAAAGCTTGAACAAAAATTACACAGGGAATAGTGGAATCTCTCACTTTTTTTAATTGTTGGATATGATCATATGACCCTGGTGCTCTCTGATTTTTTCATTGCACAATATCATTGCAATGAAGGAGTTATAAATCATTATGGAATCGATTTTGATTTTCTTGTCTAGTGATCCTTACTCCTTGGTGTAATCACCTAAATTGCCTAGAATTTCAGTACCAGATGCAGCCTTTTTTTTGTTGTAAAAGTGGGGTAAAATGTCTTTGTATGATCTCGTATGCCTGATTGAAGACCTTGATGAGATCCTCATGTGCTTGCTCTCCTTCTATGCATTTTCTATTGTTTTAATGCACCTGCCTACTTGTCTTTTGCATAATTGTTTGGATGCATTGAGCTTGTTAAAGACGTGTTCCAATGACTTTGTTGCTTGCAAACGGGCAGTAGCAAATTTCTGTGGACTGGCAGACAATTGGTTTGTGGATCTGCTCATTTTATCTAAACAGAGTATCTGCTTTTCTGTTCTAGTAGTTCTGTCAGAAATCTTTTGTAATGGTTTAAGTTGAGTTCTTGTATCAAGAACTTTTGACGACTTAAATTTGTGGAGCCATGTGTGAAGTATTCTGGCACTTCCCAATGTCTCCGTTGCCATTGTATCACATAACTTTCTCCTGAACCTTCAATATCCCCAAAATCAAATTCAATTTGAAGAAGCTTGAAATGTACGCTTAATGATTTCTGGTAGTTAGTCTTCTACTGAATCTATCGAAACAACTTTGTTGCTTTATTTCTTTCCAGTTTTAAGTGATCCTTTGAAGCGGCAAGAATATGACATGAAAGGGATGATGGTCTTTGACTACAATGTTATTGTAAGAATCTGCTGCTCTTTGCTCTGCTCTGCATTTCCTTTCATCACCTCCACTGTAGTGAAGAACTCGACCGTATACTTTGCTGCAGGAATATCTAAACCGTTACAAGGGGCTGATTTTAACTTGCAACGGCCTTGGCATGAAGCATTATATATGGTAGATATCATAAAGATCAGTGGATGTGATTCCAGATGCAGCTGATTAATATGCAAACTTTCTGCTGATGTGAGTGAAGTCTCAAGAGTTAGAAGTCTGATTTTTAGTGACAGCACCGGAAAATACATGTATAGTTTCTATCATTTTCCATCTAACGTCTTGCACTTGACCTGTATCTATTAGCTGTTGCATTGGGTATATCTACTATCAACTGGTTTTCCTGGCATGTGATGGCTTTGAGTCCTGCCATGAGATTACCAAGAATTGCAGTGTAAACTTTTGAGACTAGTTGCATTAAATATTAAACTCTGTTAGAGCAGGTTTGTTAAGTCTATTTTAAGAATTGTAGCGTAAAACATGAAGGTAAGTTTGCTGTTGTAGTGTCTGCGATATCAGTATAATCTTCATAACAAATTGTGACAGTTTTTTCATAAGATCAAACAAGTTTCATATGCAGCACTTGAAAGCCATACTTCAAGTTCGACTATTTCCTAACAAGAAACGAAGCAGTCACGCATACCTATTGAGTATTGATCACATTCACCAGAGCTTTACATCCTTAATGATTCATCCAACTGATCCCGCAGATGCACAGATATGAAACATAGTTAGACAAACTAAATGCTTACTTTGATTGTGAGGACACAAAATAATTAGCAATCAAACTTTATTGCAAATTGCAATAATAAATGTTAAAATCGACACGGTCTGATGTCCATAGGATGAGATTGTCCCTGAGAAGATGCATGATGAGAGTGTCGTTCTTGTAAGATTCTTCACCCAATGTATCCAGCTCTACTATAGCAACATCTCTTGTATCAGAACAAGCAAAAATAGGAGGTTTTGCACAACATAGATGTGTATAAGAGACAGCTGATGTCCATAGGATGAGATTGTCCCTGAGAAGATGCATGATGAGAGTGTCGTTCTTGTAAGATTCTTCACCCAATGTATCCAGCTCTACTATAGCAACATCTCTTGTATCAGAACAAGCAAAAATAGGAGGTTTTGCACAACATACCATCTCATCAGAAAATGATTACAAATTCGAAAATAAGATGAGAGACATATTGAAAAAATACATTTATAATTATGTTTTTGGTTATAACCATAAAAAAGTGTGGTCATATTCAAATATTTTAAGAATAGGCTAAATTGAATTGACTTTCAATGACTTTGTCAGTCCCTTTCATTATTACGACCACCACAGAAATTAAACATCTCCTTTTGGCTGTTGCTAATCTTGACTTGTGATAAACTGATAATTTCAAAATACAACATGATCCTTGACACTTTTTTATTATCCTAAGACACCAAATCGATTAAACTCACATTAGTTTGGTACTCAATCGAGCCTTTTTGTTTAAACTCTAATTAAGATAAGCCAATAACTTCATAATACCTGAATTCAATTCTATTCTTCCCTGACTTTGTATTGGCATTCCAAGTTCAAGTGAAGCCAATTTTTATAGTTTAATTTATAGTTATGCTATATGCCTAAAACATAACAAAAAGGAAAAAGGCTAGCTTGCTGCCTTGCTGCTTCTATTTGACCATTAACAATTACTACTTAGTTGATGCTATCGAAATTCTTAGAGTAGCTAATATGATAGCAATCCTAGGTATAATGGAAACAATGATACAAGCCAACAATTACAACTAAAGCTTGGAAATCCAGAAGCATATAGCACAGCCTTGAACAAGTTGGTATCATCTTCCAGAGCCACTGTTATCAACTGTCAACTGAGAGAATACTTCTCCAGTACCAGTGTCTGTTAACTCGACACTGTAATCGTAATCAACAATGCTTTGAGAAGGAAAACGCCCAACTGCAGGCAACGGCATGTTCAAGGAAGCATCTATGGTACTGTCATCCATCGGTAGTCTTTCAGAAGCTGCTTTTTGAAGCTGCAGGGCATATTCTAGACCCCAACAGACGTCTGACATTGGAGGTCTCTCTTCTGCATCTCTTTTCAAACACATCTCAGCTATCTCATAGAACTTCTTCAAAGAATTCGGGTTGATTTCATCTGCTATCGATGGGTCGATTATTTTCTCAAGCCGTTCCTCCTCGTAGCAAGCCATTGCCCACTCAACTAAACTGACTTGCTCCCTCGGAAGTGAACGGTCTATAACAGATCTTGCACTAAGTACTTCAAGAAGAACCACCCCAAAAGAATATACATCAGATTTTTCTGTGAGTTGCAGGCATGTAATATACTCCGGATCCAGGTAACCTAGAGTTCCCTTCACATCTGAAATACTGACATGAGTTTGTTCCAGATATCCTGATCGTGATAGCCCGAAATCAGCAACTTTAGCCACATAATTTTCATCAAGCAGTATATTAGTGGACTTGACATCACGATGAATGATTCCTTTGTTAGTACCAGTGTGCAGGTACTGAATACCCTTGGCCGCTCCTAGGCAGATCTCAAGCCTTTGCTTCCAAGATAGGGTCCTCTGGCTAGATGAAGTGGAACTATTTTGTGACTCGTAGAGGTGACTTCTCAGGGTTCCATTTGCCATGTACTCGTACACAAGAATCATTTCACCATTATCGCAGCAGTAGCCAATCAAGGAAACTAGGTGACGGTGTCGAATCGTTGACAGAATCATGATCTCAGTTTGGAATTCTGCTATTCCTTGGCCATGATCTGAGTTGCCTCGCTTCACTGCAACTTTGAACCCACTTCTCAGTGTCCCTAAGTATACCTTCCCAAATCCTCCCTCACCGATGATCAATGCTACATCAAAATTGTTCGTCACTCGCTGAATCTCAACAAAGGGTATCTTAAGACCTAACTGTAGGTTCTGAAATGTTGTACCATGGGAAGATGTGCTTTCTGAGGCCCTGTTGCGAGAACTTGCTGCGCCGTGTAGAGGCAAATTTCCCCATTCAAATGCTTCAGAAGACTTCTTTGTCCTCCTTTTCAATGAAAGGCAGACAACAACAGCTCCCAGGGCAAGTCCTGATGCTACCAAGCTGATTATGAGTACTAGATTGTGAGCATTTTCTATTTTTGGGTCTGCAGCAGTTCTATCCATCACCTGCAAGATTTCTATACCATTCAGGAAAGCGATTGGCGTGCCTGAGTCATGTCTCGGTCTTACACTGATGTTCATATCATCACTATCACCCGATTCAACAATATAACTGACGTAAAAAGGATCTGCCCATACTCTATTGGAYAGATCAATATTTGTAAAATTACTATATATGGACAGGTTGAACGTATAGGGTCCTGGGGAAGAAGTTACAATATTACAAAAGTACGCCCGGACATAGTACTTGGTGCTTTTGCTCAAATTGAACTGCCAAGTGAGGTTGGAAGTCGAATTAGAATTCAGAGATTTGGCCGACGCAAAAACATCACTTGGAGTATCATCACCAGCAGCAGTACGAGTACCGGTGGAAGATGATTTATTGTTGGCAGAACCCTTGGTCATGAAATACTGATCATCCTGCTCCCAAGTCCTCCAAAGGCTGGCAGCTGATGGTGTTAAAGGCCTTTGACCTCCAACATTAATCAGGTAAATTGTTTCAAGAACAGCAGGTTTCTGACCCTTATAATTTCCTGTGCTTCCACCAGGTGTTATGTATGAGCCGCTAGCCTCCGTGATGTTCGAACTCGTGGGCAGCACTTCTATTGCATTAACAAAAGCTGAAGACGACGGATTGGGCACCAAGAAAACTTGAAACCACCCTGTCTGATTGATTTCAAGAAGAAACTCCTTGATTTCTGGAAGATCTGTAGCATTCCCCTCAGGGCTGAAATCAAGTAGCAGGATAATCCCAGAAGCTAAAACTTTGAATTTGGCATTAGAGAGTGAAGAAGAGAAGGCATAGAAATGGAAGCGCACATAGTATGCGCCAGGTGTTTGGATGAAGAATTTATAAACTGATGGTTTTTTGAATACACGAGCCGTTTTGTACAGTTGTAATTGACTTGCTGATTGGTTATTGTCTCTGACAGATTCGCCCTTATGAAAGGAGAAGTTGGAGGATTTTTTTTCTCCGATGAAAGTTCGGCCGTCATTGATGGTGGTGCTGTCGGAGGAGCCACAGTTGATGAAGTACTGCGCTTGAGCAGCGGCGACTGAGGAGAAGAGGACGAGGATTAAATGGATGATCAGCAACATGATTGTTGGGAGATGAATTTGATGAGGTTGCATTGTGAGTGTGTGAGCGAGTAATACTAATTGTATTTGGGAGTGAATGCAAGTGGGTGGAAGTGTCCAAGAGCACATTTGTTTTTGTGCGACTTTGGTTGACACTAGAGTAATAGCTAAGTTTACAAGATTGTGTGATGGTGTGCTAGTCGCCAGTCGCCATAGCAGTACTTTCCTTGTTTCTTAAATATCTTGTCATTTGTATCAGGCAACTAACACAATGGTATATTGTATATGTGGACCTCATCCTCCTCCCTAAGACGCGAAGAAAATTCTTGTCTTCGCCGGTCCATTTGGTACGTAGAGCATGTTTTCCACGTAGCTTGCGACTATTCTACGTACTAAGACTAAACAAGTGACAAATTAAAGGAGACTAGGAGATATCCATAAAGATCAGTGGATGTGAATATTGGTGCGACCACTATTCTACGTACCACAGCAATGGACGTACACACCACTATTGCAACGGAAGATCAGTGGATGTGAATATGTGATTCCAGATGTAGCTCATTAACATGCAAACTTTCTGCTGATGATGTATGTGAAGTCGATCTCAGGAGTTAGAAGTCTGATTTTTAGCGACAGCACCGGAAAATACATGTATAGTTTCTATCAACTGGTTTTCCTAGCAATTATTACTATGGTTAGACAAATATGTCAAACCTAGAACCTCATCATATATACTTATTCAGGACCTCCTATGTATTGGCTATTGCTAATCATGTCTTGCCACGATTTCAAAACACAATATCATTCTTTATATTTGTTGAATATCGCTTCGTAAGACATCAAAGTGTCTTGACAAGTACCTATTTACAGCAGTATTAACGATACTACTGTATCAGGTTTGCATAATAACCATGATAGTATGATACGATAACTTTCAGGAGGCCATAACCACAAAACTCGCGCTACATATGAATCTATATCTATCTCTATATCTCTATTATATAAGCCAAGGGAGCAATGGTGGAGACCTTACTAGTATATATCTGTTTATAGTAAAGCTAAATGTATATCTGGTATTTTCGCAATTAACTGCAACTTGAGTAACTTGCATGTGTGTCATCTGTTTGTTTGATTGTAACGGTTTAGCTTCCGTTAAGTATAGGTTATGCACTTTTTGTTGCCTTAACTGTACCATAGTAACTGCAACTAATTAAATTAATATTTGTTGACTGTAACAATGTTTTTGAAAATCGAAATGCATGTTTAAGAAAACCGTGCTTTTGTGTTTTGTGCTTTCTTGCTGCTCGTTGTGTTCTTGCAACCAGAACAAGCTTTCGAGGTAAGTTCTTCGGTTTTTTTTTAAATTTTCGTTTATTGCCAGAATTTTTGTTTCGTGATGGCAAAAGTGCATGCATAGATTAGTTTTTTATAAGTTTGTTTTTTTTTCATTTGTCTGTTTTGATTAAATCTTGCATATTTATTTGCCATAATTATTATTTTCTTAATATTCCTGTAAATAGTTGGATGTTGTTGATATTGTATAAGGATTTTTGGATAATACACCTTTTAGTTACCTCTTTAAAAATTCCACCTTTTGTTTTTTTTTTTTTAAATTCCCACCTTATAGTTCCATTTTCTTAAATATTCCCACCTCTTAACGGAATAGTAACAGAATTGTTAACTTGTGGTCCACTTTGTTTTTATCATTGAAGTCAACCCATTCTTTCCCTGACCCCGATACTCCTTCACTTCCTCTGCTTTGTTACTCCATCATCTTCCTCTGTAAAATTTTTAAGGTGGAATTTGTGGTTTTTGCTTGTTGTAAGGTGTTGCTCCGTTTAGGTCATGAATCGATCCGTTCTGGAATTTATAAGGAATCAACTCCAGATATTTATGCCCATTTCATTTCCTTCTTGCATTAGATCTCCTTTCAATTTTCTAATAAGAGAAGCTTTTTATCATGCTGAACATTTGATGACATTTATGATAAAGATCCATTTTAGGTATTACTGGACTTCACTTTGAATTATTTGATGATAATTTTTGATTGGTGCAATTATCAAAAGTGCACACAACTGTTCGATGAAATTCCCATTAGAATTGAGCATGTAAATGTTCTGAAACTCAGTCGATGGTTTGTTAGTTGAAGCCAACTAATGTTTAGGAAGATGTTAAGGAGTGATATTGACCGATTGCTTTACTTATGTTAGTGTTATTGCTGCCTGCACTGGAGCGAAAGAAGCTCTTGGACAACAAGGGTTGCTGCTTCATGCTCATGTTATCAAGCTTGGATTAGCGAGTCACAGTTTCGTTGTTAGCTCTTTGATCGATTTTTACTCAAAATGTGGGAGTTTAGATGGAGCTGCTTTAATCTTTGATGAATCAACAACTACGGATCAAAGGGAAGATGATGGAGTAACAAAGCAGAGGAAGATTTACAGAGGAAGATGATGGAGTAACAAAGCAGAGGAAGGTGAAGGAGTATCGGGGTCAAAGGGAAAGAAATGGGTTGACTTCAATGATAAAAACAAAGTGGGACCCACAAGTTAACAATTCTGTTAACTATTCCGTTAAGAGGTGGGAATATTTAAGAAAATGGAACTATAAGGTGGGAATTTAAAAAAAAAAAAACAAAAGGTGGGAATTTTTAAAAAGAGGTAACTAAAAGGTGGTATTATCCAAAAAATCCTTGTATAAATCGGCATATATTTGTTCAAATGTTTCTGTTATAAATAATTAAACAATACCCTAATTCATTGAAATAAATTTTTTCTTCAGACTCATCTTTTCTGTAAGTTATGTGTATTTGAATGAACCATGGATTGTTTGCTTAGGTAATTTTTTTTGTATTATGTAATCCGCATTTACTATACTCAACCTCACTGTTTCATTATAATTTCAAGATGATGTGCGTTTAAACCCAGTTCCATAGAGTTTAATCTTTTAAACTTGGGTTGCAGTAAGTGACTAATACCATATAATTAAAGTGATAAGATTTTTAATAAGCATTTGGATGCTCATTTTTGATTCAGCCTTGTATCCCCTTTTTATTAATGACCGAACTTGTTTTATATTTAAATATATGTATTTGATAGAAATGTTTTTTTTCTTTCAAATCTTTTAGTTTATTGATAAATATAAAGTACAAATGTTTATTTGTCGAAATGTTTGTATTTTAATTAAACATACTATTTTTTTGTATTATTGTGGATGTATTAATTAGTTTTGTATCTTAATTAGAGTCCCTATTTGCCCATTTTTTCAGGGTTTTTTTTCGTACATTTGATTAAATAATTACGATGTCTGGTCCTGTGGAAGGTTCGATGAACTTGAATGAGTTAAATGAACCCCTAAATGAAACTGAATGCAATTCCAATTCAAACCCTAATAAGTATTTAAATGGTGTTAAAGATATTGGAACAGTTGACAATGGTAATGACGTTAATGAGGAGTTAGTATTAGATGTTGTTCCCCCCGTTGTAGGAATGTGTTTCAGTAGCTTTATTGAAGTCGAGGTTTTTTACAAGAAATATGCGAAAAGCAAGGGGTTTGGTGTTGTTAGGGTTTCCGGGTCCTTTAACACTGCAAAGGAACGGAGGGCTACATTATGGCGTTGTGAATGTTATGGATCTCCTGATATGAAGATAATTAGCAAGTCAAAGAGGTTTGCTAAGAATCTAGTTGAGGAGAATCTGAAAGACCAAGAATTGTKTAATCCTCGTAGGCGTAAGTCCAAAAAATGTAATTGCACTGCTATGGTTTATGCTAGTATTAATGAGTGTAGACAATGGATTGTTAGGGAAGTAGTGTTGGAGCATTTGAATCATGATCCAAAACCCAAGGATGCCAAACTAGTGAAGGAGTATAGGATGCAGTCATTTACTCGTACTGATGAGTCTAGAGTTGTTAACGGTGTTGCTGCTGGTTCCACTGTTGGTCATATTTATGGGTCAATGGCCAATGAAAGAGGTGGTTATGATAATATTCCGTTCAATCAATGTGACATGAGGCATGTTGTCAATGATATCCGAAAGAGGAAGATGAGTGGAGGTGACTTCAATGCTTTGGTGGCTTATTTTGGGAAGTTGCAACGTGAGAATTCTAACTTCTATCACGTTCATCGGGTTGATTCTGATGGAACTATGCAAGATATTTTGTGGGTTGATGCTAGGAGTGTTGCCGCATATACTGAGTTCTCTGATGTTGTTTGCTTTGATACGACATATTTGACTAATCAATACTCTCTACCCTTTGCTAACTTTGTTGGTGTTAATCATCATGGTCAAAGTGTGTTGTTTGGATGCGCACTCATATCCAAGGAAGATAGTGAGACATTTGAGTGGGTATTTCGTGAGTGGCTGTTGTGTATGAAGGGAAAGGCTCCCGGTGGCATCCTCACTGATCAAGCTGCTGCTATGCGACAACCCTTGCAGAAAGTCATGCCCAACACTTGTCACAGATGGTGCATTTGGCATATTTTGAAGAAACTGCCATACAAGTTTGGATCTCACAAGTGGTATTATATCTTTAATTCCCTTTTATTTTATTTATATTCATTGTTCATATCATATCATGTCATGTGTATACTGATTCAATCCTTTTAACCCAATAACTGCATCTTTATTTTTTATTTTTGTGTTAGTTATTCAGCAGCTTATGAGTTATTGTTGATTTTACTTTATTAATTATTGAAACAGTTACAAGGAATTTAAGAAGGACATTCTTCATGTAGTTTATAATAGTTTGAATGAGGAATCATTTGAGCGTGGTTGGAAAGAAGTTGTATTGAAGTATGGTCTCGAAAAAGATGAGTGGTTGCAAAATTTATTTGCCGAGAAGCACATGTGGGTTCCATCATTTATGACAGATCATTTTTGGGCGGGTATGCGATCTACTCAAAGAGTTGAGAGCATTAATAGTTTTTTGATCAATTTATTCATCGCAACACCACTGCAGCTGAATTTGGAGAGAAGTACATTAGTGCGGTGGAGAAGAGGATTTGGGAGGAGAATGAATCCGATCATAAAGAGGTTAAGTTTTATAGGAATTACTCAACTGGGTTCAGTGTTGAACGATTTTTTAAAAAAATTTACACTTCAAATATGTTTAGGCAAATTCAAAGGTAGTGTGAGAAACGCACCTACTGTTTCATTGATGATGTGAAGAAGTTGGATGAGGTTAACTATGAGTATCTGATGGAGGATAGGGTTTGGGTGAAAAGAAATAAAAAATATTTTGAAATACTTACTGATGAACGAACACACTATACCCTTACTTATAATAGTGAGTCTAAAGAAGCCATTTGTCAATGTAAGAAGTTTGAGACGGATGGTATAATATGTAGGCACTTGATTACCCTTTTTTATAGAGTTCGGGTTGATGAAATTCCAGAAAAGTATGTGCTTAGGCGATGGAAAAAAGATGTTGTTAGGAAGCATTCAAGTGTCACTGTGTCATTTCATGATTTGAGAAGAACTGAAGAAGTAAAAAGGCGTGATGATAGGATGGTTTTGTCGTTCGAGCCTATTAGTGAGCTTGCATGTAAGTCGGAGAGGTCAACTTTGATMATGCTAAAGGCGATGGATCGGGCTGAGGAGGAAATTAAAGTTGCCCTGAATGAGGACAAGGTTGGAGATGATGATGTTGCAGAGGATGTTCGGTCCAAATGGAATGGTGTAACTAATGACTCAGTGGATGATACACAGTTAGAGTTTGGTTGCAATAGCAGTGCTGGCCAAAGTTCACAATTCCGTGAGACGGTAGCATCAACTACTAGTTCCCCATGTAACCCAACATTCATCAAGGATCCTCAAATTCCGAAGAAGCGTGGCCGTCCGATTGGTTCTAGATTTAAGGCAATTTCAGAGACTGGATGGTCTTTGAAATCAAAATCACAAAAACATTCATGCAATTGTCAATGTGATTTTGTCCTACTAATAAGAAGAAGGGCGGAGGTAAGGGCAAGTCTACAAAGAAGAATGATTCCCAAATTGAAGATTTACAACAGATTGTCCACTATGTACTTTATTTTATGCATTATACCATAAATTTGGATTTGTAATTTAAATTGTATTAATGTTATTGTGTTGACTCAGCAGATAAATGAAGCAAATATGCATGATGGTGAAACCTTATCTAAGGTTTGTTTTCTAGAATTTTAAATTTATAATTTTCTTAATTATTGTTCTTGTGCTACTACTAGTTTGATTTTTGTTGTGATACTATTTGTTTGATTTTTGTTGTCATACTATTTGTTTGATTTTTGTTTTGATTCCATTTTTTTTATTTTTGTTGTGATACCATTTGTTTTATTTTTGTTTTCTTCCCATTTGTTTGATTTTTGTTTTTTTCCTTTTGCTCGTTGGGTATTTTGTAACATATTTTTCGGTTCATATTTACATGTACTCACCTCTATTAGAACAAACGCCATAGATAAGTATGTTTTAGTACTGACGATGTGGCTGCCTCGGCTCCCGATGTATGTGCGAACTATTTTCTCAATTCGACTTCAGTGTTTCATGATGTCCAAATAGGGTTATCATTAGATTGATCGACGGTATTTACAAGGTTCGTCCATTTGTCAATTTTTAATAAATTCTAGATTTTTGGCTATAATATATGGTATCCTATTATGAACGTTGATTTTATTTTACATTGTTAGGTTGAACCATTTGGCATCCAGCTCTGTGGAGGAATGAAGACGGGTTATTTTTTTGTTTGACTACAATTTTTGTAGTAATCCTGTTGTTATATTTTTCTTTTTACGAAATCGACGTTTTCTATTGTGTTTTGGGGTATTTCAGAAGAAACCCTCGTATTTCATTAGGATGTTGAAGTCTTGCACTTTTAATAATTTTTCATTAGGATGTTTCCTTTTATTAATAATGTCGAACTATCTTTGTATGTTGAAGTTGTTGAAATGATTAGTATGTCGAACTAACTTACTCACTTCTATGTCGAACTATCTATGTAAAGTTGTTACATAGTAGTCAAACCATTACGAAAAGTCTTTTATGTTATAATCATAATTGTGTCCTAATAATGCGTACTCAAACAAGTGAATACTTTACTCTCCTAGTTGGCTTTTTTCACCTTGCAATAGTCACATGCTTTCAAAGTAGTACGTTTGTAATAGCATCCTAGATTTGAATACAAAAACATGGCAAATAGAAACCTTTTTTGATTAATACATAGCTTCAAATGTTCTTTCAAAATATTTAATACCCATACATTTCTGTAACACACGGCTAGTACAAACCCAAATTAAAGTCGTTAGATGACTACCTTCACATAAATTCAAAACAACAAAGACAATGTTAACCGTCATCTTAAAGTCCAAAAGATCATTCTAGTTCATCGAATAAAATCCAAATATAGTTTAAAGAAACACTTAGATCGACTCCAAAGGGTTTAAACACTTCCCACCGATACAAAAGATCAAGGTTAACCACTTCAGTTTTGTTTTGGAACACAAATCAACTGAGCTTCATTCTCAATATTTGATTCTCCGATGGTTCCATTCATAAGTACCTCCTGCCTCTCATGCCACAGGGTGAAAGTCCCCACCTCTGCGTTGTCCAGTTCAGCCCACCTCCGGTATAGTTCCTCAACGGGCTCCCACTTTTCCAACGTAGTTGATAAAACTAGTGGGTGTTTGTTGATACTTTTAATGTGCACACGCTTAACATGCACATTACAGTTCCAAAACCGATCCTAGCAAGATGAACATTTTATTTCATTAGACTTAAACATGTATTTCGGGAAAAAATATTAATTTTTATATATTAAATTTTTTTTTGACTAATTATTTCGAGAAAAAAAATTAGACAGTGATAACAAAAAAAAAATCATTACAATCATCAAATATGTTTTATGAATTGAAATATTGAAATATTGACTTACATGATTACAATCATCATTACAGTTTTATGAATCAAACCCTTCTTTGATATTGAATTTCATCCTTCTTCGATGGAGGACTTCTGGAGTTTACAGAAGGAGCATCAGATTTTTGGACTTGCCTCTTTCCTCTCCTTCTTTGGCCGTTATCATCATTGTGGTTTCTCTTTTTGGCCATGGTTGTGTTTGATTAGGGTGGTTTCGTGAGATGTTTTTGAGGTAGAGAGTGATTGGTTTTCCTAGAGAGATGGTAGGGTTTTTTAGTGCTTCAAGTTACGGTTGTGCATAGGTATGTGCAATACATATAAAAATATTGAAGAAATTGGATCAGCTTGGGTGTTTTATGAAGTAGGACATTATTAGGGTTTAGTGCACCCCACTAAGTCACCGGTTTGCTTGCCAGTGCAATGTATAAGTTGTTACACTTTTTTGTTTTATTTTTTTTGACATATTTTGGTTGTTTAGTTAAGTTCAAAAATAATTTATAAATTAATAAAAACCAGTCATGTTTATCTATGTAGCAAATTTAAATAAAGGGTATGTATTTATTTTACTTGCGATTTTTAAATTTTTATCATATAAAACATCATCCCTGAAAACTTAAATATCTTGTTAATTTTTTTTAATTAAGGTCGATTAGGAAATAATTGTCCCGTAATATTTTAACATACAGTGATTTGAATTTCATGTTAAACCATAGATTAAGCCAAAAACCATAGATTTGAATTTTAACATAGAGTGATTTGAATCCCATAAAAACCAATCGTCCCGCAATATTTGAATTTCATGTTAAACCAAAAACGTTACAAAGTTGTGTTTCTTTGATATTCACGTTTGATTAAAAACTTTATATTAAGCCACCAAAAAAAATAAGACTAGGAAAATGTTGCTTTGGGGATTTCATAGGTTGCTGGTAAACATAACACTAGAATGATTCATTCATGTAGTATTTAGACTACTTTTAGGTTAATTTGTCAACAATCGAGAAGTATAATGCATTTTTATAATTATTTTAGTATCACTTTATTTACTATTAGAATACTAAATAATTCACAGTTTATTATTTGAATAAAATAATAATATATGTACTCCAATTTTTAATTGCATTATACACGATTACCTAAAATCTAATTAGAAAATATTTTTAATCTATTTAAATATATGGAAAACACTCTAAGCATGCTCATAGATAATAAATTTCGTTGGGGTACTCACATATTATATTTAATACACTCTAAGCATGCTAAAAGTTAACTCAGAATAACCTAAACACAAAACCTAACCATAAATACAAATATTTTATTTATTCCTAAGTTTAGTAAATTCATTGGTTAAACAAAAACCCCCATAGCTAGGGTATACCCCAAATAGCTAAATAACAAAAAATAGGTTTAGTGTTACTCAAGGTTACCAGTCCGTATTAAATTAATTTTTTTAATTTGAATGAAAATTTCGTTGCAATAAAAATATAGGTTTAAGCAATCATGCAAAAAATCTATAAAATCTTTTGACAGTAAACATAATAAAATAAAGGCATGCACAATACACTATTCCCTACTAAAGTGTATCTTGTAAGCCACATTTTGTCATTACCTAGAACTGCATGAGCTGACATGATACAACCCAACTCACCCAATTTCATTGACTTCTAAGCCCAATACAGCCGCCCAATTTCAACAAATAAAGGGCAAGGTAGCATGGACATGATCTGAGCCGTTGATACAAAAGCAACAAGAATTGATCCAACGATTACAAATACAGATCCGTGTGCCTTAGGAAATTACAAATCTGGGCCATTCATTCGAAATTAAACGGTTAGATGTTGATGTTAACAGCTTGGAGCCCAAGTACGTCGTTTTTTGTTTTTACATCCAACATATTAGTCTCCATGGCAAATAAAAATTAACTTTTTTTCTAAATAAAATTCATACAAAAAAAATTAAAATTAATAAATTTTTAAAAATGAACCAGTGAATAAATAACTTTATTTTAAATGAATTACTAAACTTTAGTTGTGTGTGTAAATTTATAGAGAAATCTAAATTTAATTTTAATTAATCAAAGTCTATTATTTGTATAATCAAAGTGTATTATATTTGGTTATAATGCATCGTATTTCCCGGAAACCAATGTCGTTCAACTAAACCGAAACCTAAATGAGACCTATAGGATCGATCAAACGTTACGATCGTCGAAATCGACCTCTGAAAACCCCAATTCTCAACCACGGAAAACTTCTTAGTTTGTTTATCATGCTCGTATTTCAGGAAAATGAATGTCTTCACATAAACGACCTTAATGAGAGCTATAGATCGATCAAGCGTGGACTTGAATAAACCGGTTGAAAACCCCAATTTCAACACGGAATTTTATTTGGTTATAATGATCGTATTTCCCGGAAACCAATGTCTTCACTAAACCGGGACTCAAATTGAACCTATAGGATGATCAAACGTGACGATCGTCGAAATCGACCGGTGAAAACCCATTCTCAAAACGGAAAACTTCTATTTTTATATATGCATCGTTTCCCGGAAATAATGTCCTTCAACTAAACCGGACCTAAATGAGAGCTTATGGACGTCAAACGTGATGATTTCAAATCGACTCGTGAAACCCCAATTTCAACCACGAATACTTTATTTGGTTTAAGGCATCGTATTTCCAGAAACAATGTCCTTCACTAAACCGACTAAATGAGACCTATTAGGATCGATCAAACGTGCGATCGTCGAAATCGACCGCTGAAACCCCAATTTCAACCACGGAACTTCTATTTTTATAATTGCATCGTATTTCCAGGAAAATAATGTCCTTCACTACAACCGGGACCTAAATGAGACCTATAGGATCGATCAAAAGTGACGATCGTCGAAATCGACCGGTGAAACCCCAATTCTCAACCACGAAAACTTCTATTGTTTAATGCATCGATTTCCAGGAAAATAATGTCCTTCAACTAAACGGACCTAATGAGACCTATAGGATCGATCAAACGGACGATCGTCGAATCGACCGTTAAACCCCAATTCTCAACCACGGAACTTCTATTTGGTTATAATGCATCGTATTTCCAGAAAACCAATGTCCTTCTACTAACCGGGACCTAAATGAGAGCTACTAGGATCGATCAAACTGACGATCGTCGAAATCGACCGGTGAAAACCCCAATTTCAACCACGGAATACTTATATTTTGTATAATGCATCGTATTTCCCGGAAACCAATGTCCTTCAACTAAACCGGGACCTAAATGAGACCTATTGGATCGATCAACGTGACGATCGTCGAAATCGACGCGTGAAACCCAATTCTCAACCACGGAAAACTACTTTGTTATAATGCATCGTATTTCCATGAAACCAATTCCTTCTACTAAACCGGACCTAAATGAGAGCTTATAGGATCGATCAAACGTGACGATCGTCGAAATCGACCGTGGAAAACCCCATCTCAACCACGAAAACTTTATTTGGTCTATAATGCATCGTATTTCCCAGAACCAATTCCTTCAATTAAACCGGACCTAATGAGACCTATTGGATCGATCAAACGTGACAGATCGACGAAATCGACGGTGAAAACCCCAATTCTCAACCACGGAAAACTTCTATTTGGTTATAATGCATCGCTATTTCCATGAAACAATGTCCTTCTACTAACCGGCGACCTAAATGAGAGATATAGGACGATCAAAACGTGACGATCGTCGAAATCGACCGGTGAAACCCCATTCTCAACCACGGAACTTTTATTTGTTGTATTGCATCGTATTTCAGAAACAATGTCCTTCAACTAAACGGACCTAAATGAACGTATAGGATCGATCACGTTGACGATCGACGAAATCGGAACTGTGAACCCCAATTCTCAACCACGGAAAACTTCTATTGTTGATAATGCATCGTATTTCCGGAGAAATAATGTCCTTCTACTAAACTCGGACCTAAATGAGGTTATAGGATCGATCAAACATGACGATTCGGAAATCGACCGTGAAACCCCAATTCTCAACCCGGAGAATTCATTGTCTTTTAATGCATCGTATTTCCCGGAAACAATGTCCTTCAACTAAACCGGACCTAAATAGACTATAAGATTATCTAACGTGACGATCGTCGAAATCGACCGTTGATAAACCCCATTCTCAACCACGGAAACTTCTATTTGTTAATAATGCATCGTATTTTCCGCGAAACCAATGTCCCTTCTACTAATCCGGGACCTAAATGAGAGCTATAGGATACGATCAAACTTGACGATCGTCGAAATCGACCGGGTGAAACCCACATTTCAACCACGGGAATACTATATTTGGATTATGAATGATCGTACTTTCCCGGAAACCAATGTCGTTCAACTAAACCGGGACCTAAATGAGACCTATAGGATCGATCTAACGTGACGATCGTCGAAATCGACCGCTGAAAACCCCAATTCATATAATTTCTTTAAATAAACATTTTTAGAAAAAAAGTCATTCGGGATTACTACAATTTTTTCATCTAAATATAACAAATTTTATATTAAATAAATTCAAATACATTTTATTAATATTACTATATGAAATGCAGTATTAACGAGTATTTAATATTATTCATTTTTAAATGGTCGTTTGTTGTGACCCGCCATGACATTGTTAATATTTAAAAACAATGCTTAAAATGAAGGTGTTTGTGGCTTGCTTTCCAACATAAAGTTAGCAAAGCCAATGAAGGTATTTAAAACTTTCAACCAGTAAAACTAAGTAACAAATATTATAGAAAAAAATAGACAAAACCCTAACTATATAATATGAAACAAAACTAAGTTGTCCTTGGGATATCAAAGTAAACTGAAGACGTCAACTAAGGTACCAAGAAGAATATCTCCAGATTGAGGTTAGTCAGATTCTTGCCTTGTTTATGAAGTTGACCTCCTTGTGTAGTATTTAAAAAAAGTAGAATTCATATTGAATGCATATATATATATATATATATATATATATATATATATATATACACGACATTATCAAAGTGTAAGGTAATTCATTCTCAAGTCATTTTAGCAATAATAAATATATTATTAGATTTTCAATTTAGTGTTATGTGATTTGTTCAGAAAAAATACAAATATTAGGTTGAGAATGAATAAAGTCACTTACTTAAATTCTCGATTCTCATGTTGTGTATTTTTGTTAACACCAGGAAAGCAAAATATTTCTAAAAAGGGTTTGTAGTTTACAAGAACAATCATATAATAAAGGGGACCCTTTTGTTAATACAAATTGTGTTGATAAACTGTGAATTTTCCTTATGTCACATTTGGTATATGAAGAAACTTGAATGGACTTTCATATGGTGATTTAAAGAAAATGTAAAAATTTTAAGTATTCATTATAACCGATAATTAATATTTTGTTTTGGGTGGTATGTAATATCAAAAAAATATGTTTATTCATCATAGTTTATATTCGATTCATTATATTTTATGTTTATTCATCATACCCAAAACATTTTTAAAAATGCAGTTTAGTTGACATTTCTTCCAAAAATTTTATGGTTATTCATTACTATAAAATACAGTTCAAATAATATTTACAAAATAAATTCAATATGACCGACAAAAAAAATAATGGCAGATTGCATTTTACAAAATAATTTCAATATGACCGAAAAACAATTAATGGCAGATTGTAATTTATATAAATGGGTCATTAAGAAAAAAAGTTATATCAACTAAATAAAAAGTTATACTAGTTTAAAAAATCTGTTTTAACAACACTTTTTCATAAAAACAGGTTAATGGTTGGGTTCTCATTTGATCACCATGAATTTTTCATAAACTTGGCTGGGAATGCGCATGACAGGCCTTATCAAATTCCACCGATCAAGCCACCACAACACGTCATAATGGGTTTCCTGCAGGAACTACCAGAAAAACTATACTTGATGGAAAAACCRATCATTACTTTCCCAGAAGTAAAACCGGACGACTACGAATTTTACATTAGGAAGAATTTTAAATGGTTTGCCGTGGAAAGTAAAGTCATTCAAGCGATGATATTAACCCCGGAAACGGTTCAAGACCCATTGGTTGACTTATGGATGATGCCGAAAAGGGGATTCATGAAATTCCCAGCCCACCTGCCATCAATCCATGACTTGAGGGGAATGTGTAACAAAATGGCAGAGTAGCTAGAGGAGCATTTGGAAGACTCAACCGGCAACGAAAAGGGGATCCTGCTTGTTGAAGTATTGTTTTTGGTTGACCCAGCACCTATTTTTCCAATCCTACGAAAATAATATAAAATTTCATCAAAACTGGATGTCACAATGGGGGCTTACACAAATGCATTGTTTGTTGCTCAAATTGAGGCGTCGTGGACATCACGTGTGTTCACAGCTACCCAAAATGTTGAACCTGATACGGATTTTGGAATCATCAACTTCCAAATACATGAAGATCAAAACAACGAGCCACTTACAAACAATAACATAATGTCATTCCTAGCATGGAATGCAAGGGGACTTGCAAGGCCAAGCTTCAGTGTGAATTTAAAACACCTAGCATCCCATCACAAACCAAATTACATCTTCATCACTGAAACTAGGACTTCACCATTACATACCAAGAGGATCCTAGAGGAAGTTGATCTGAAATACTCAATGCACTACACTGCTCCGACAGGATTGTGTGGAGGTTTGTTAATGCTATGGAATGCAAGTAAGGTTAACTTCACTCCCACAAAAGATGTACTTGCTGAGATGCATGGACGTCTCGAGGTATACTTTATTCAAATTAAAATGGTTATAATTATTTTTGGCTTAATTTCTTAAAAATTGATAAATAATATGGTAATCTTTATCTGCAAGGGACGACCAAAGTGTAAGACACATCAAAGTCTACAAGGTGAAGGTGTAGTTATTGAGGACAACTTTGAAACCTAACTTCTACAAAAGTTAGCATGTTGTTGTGCCCATTGATTAACTTTAACATATTTTAATTAGTTATGAACATTATGATGTTTCAATTGTATTCTGGTTACAAACTTATGATGTTTTTATTGTATGCTTTCCCTTTGGAATTATTTAATGTTGTTAACTTCATTTGTAACCTAATTATGAAATAGGAAAAATGCATAAACAAAATAGTTTATCGCTATAACTAACAACTAGTAGCCATCCAAAAGAAAATGAGATTATTAAACGGACGATAAAAGTAAACAAAATAATACAATACTCAAACAAAAATAGTAGGAATAAATTATCACAAAAAAAGGAACTTCCACAATAACTAAAATTAATATTGGAAACAATAGTACAAATAATGGAAACGATTGTTAAAAAAAATTCCAAAGAAAATTTTAATACTATTGTACATTATTTTTAACATTTGTTACATTTATTTAACGGAATGCAAGCAAAATTAAAAAGATCAACATATTGGAACATCATCGTCACTAGGACATTCGACATCTCTTGCTTCATTCGGATGATTCTCGCCATAGGCAATATCGATCACCTATACAAGTAACAATATTCATTGAATAATAAAGTAAAATTTACAAAAGTAAATGGAACAACAAAATACGATATGAAATTAAAAGTTTCCTTACCCCGCATTGCCCAAAATCACCGTCGGGAACATCTCTATCACGATCACATGCCTTCTTCATCTCGTAAGTAGTCCAAACCTTAATCCTTGGTCGTAAACCCCATAGAACKGGATTACGATTCAAACGATCGAGATAAAATATCTGCAACCAAAAAATTTTTAAATTCAAACTAATATTAAATAAAAGGTTTGCCTGATAAGAGATTGTTCATGGTGGGAAAATTTACCGCAAGAAAAAGTGTGCAGCCACCACATCCCCCAACATAACCAACCGACTTAAACTTTGATGCAAAACGCCTAGCACTGGCCATCAGCTTATCCAGAACCAACGTGCACCAATCATAATTTCTAGCATGTTGAGCGCAGGATAAAGCGGGAAGTAACTCGCGAGGATATCGACTACATTGGGTAGGACAWAGTACCATGTCCAGTGCGGCCATAAAAAACAAAGCCTTGAACTCCTCCTCTTCATGGAGATCAAAAGGTGCCATCAATCTATCTAACACAACTTGAGTGACCGAGAAGTCCATACGGGTGACTCGTTTACCCAAACGACCTTCTGCCCTAGTCCACATATGTCCATATTTTTTTTCTGGACATGATACCTTGTTGTGTGACTGTTTTGAATCATAAGTAAATGGAACAGGAATTTCACCTTTTGGAATTCCTAAAACCCACTTAACTTGGTTTGAAGTAAGTCTAAAGACAACACCACCTACGTCTAACCTTTCATCCACGGGATCAACTCTGGTCATCAACCAGTAGCACAAAGCCCTAGGCAACTTCAAATTTACCACAAATAACAGTCCTCCAAACCCCATCTCAATAACCCAACCCCTCCTACGGTCATCGAAAGAAGTAACAAGTTTACCGAGTTCCTCTACTTTACAAATTACATTCACTGGCTGCATATAAATCAATATGGACACATAAATACAGAAACACAAAAGAAAAAAAATAACAACTGTACTTAACAACGAAAACATCTATAAAATATATAGCACAATTAAATATTAACATAATGCAATAACCAACATACAAAACACATACTTTGTCACATAACTGTGAACAAACACGAAGAACGTCACCAGAAACTTTAACGAAACCACCAACAGGAGAGTCAGAGTCCTGAATATAAAAACCATTGAACTTTAAGTATGTATCCACGGGTTTACTCAATAATCTAAAACTACGAAAAATAAGAATAACCAAAAAAACATACATCTGACATACTAGAATCGGGGGATGCAGAGTGTTTACGACGTCGCTGCAAGCACAACAAAAACCACTTAAGATCTAACAAAAACCCAACATATAATTCAAATATGAGTCAATGTAAAAAAATATATCTAAAAGAAATCATGTGCAAACCTTATACCCAACACCAGCCATAGTAGATTGCGACTCAGCAGTATCAATGCTTGACATTTTATCGGGAATAAATGCATCATTGGCAACAGCGGGGACATTCAAATCTATTGAACAAGATACAAAGCATGTACTAGTCGTCGTGGCCATCACAATAACTCAAGAAAGAACTATTTAAGAATTATTAAAAATTAAAACGACCTGCAGAATATGGATCGAAGTCAAAATAAAATTCAACAATTATTGACCAAAAATAATTATTTACACAAAAACAAAATTAACAAAAAATTCAAAAAACCAGTTACACCTAATAAAAAAAAATTACATGCAGTCACTAGTTTCACTTTTACGAAACTATAAGAATAAATAAAAAAACAGAAACCCAGTTGGAATACTTTCAGTTTGTACACATAATTTCAATAATTTCTGTTAAAAATTCCAATAATTTCAGTTAAAAATAACAATGAACAATGTCGATTACACATTATTAAAAAATGAACACAAATTTGAGACCGGGTAGAATCAAAATTATTTCACGTTGCAAAAGATCTTCACTTCAATTAAAAGAATTAAAGATAGTAAAAACCAAATCCAACAATACACTTCAATATGAACGCCAAATATCAATAAAATTAAAATAATAGTTTTTAATTTAACAAAAAAATTTGTTATGATTTAGCAGAAGAAAAGATTTTCAATATTGACAAAAAGGGAAAAATAAACAAAACCACGAAGTGACTAATCTATCAAATAATATAAACAACCATAAAAAATAACAATAAACAAAATTTAACAAACTCATGATAACAAAATTGAGGAAATACTTACAAATAACGGATGAATTTGTTAGAAATGAATGGAGGGATGGACTGGGAAGTAACTAGCAGATATGAAGCAATAAAAGCTTTAAAAAAATTAAATGGAGACGAATGAAACAATAAAACATACAGCTGAATTTAGTGGGGAATTCAATATATATTTGAAGTTCTGAATTTTAAGGAAAAAGAAATAAATAACCATAGTATACAGTTAACAAGAAAACAAAGGAGTTAAATTCCATTAACAGCATCAAACTGAACAACTAACGACATTCATAAAAAAGGACAAAAATAACCTTGGTTATATTTTCCTAATCTATAACCGATATAGACTAGTAATTTCCCGCAATGGTGTCCCCTATAAAATGACTTAATTACCCTTAGATAAAAATAAAATAACACATTCAATCTTTCTCAATTAATTACATACCTTCCAATTTTAAAATTTGCATTTAAGGAAAGTTTAAAATTATCAAATAAGTACAAAATTAATTACCAAAAAAAATTACATAAAACATCCATGGTAGAAACTAAGAAGAGAAACGTATAATTAAAAACTAACACAATTTTCAAATCAATTAAAGTGAAATCAAAGAGCTGAGTAAACAATTTGAATACAGAGCAACATTTTTTTGTTCAACTTTTAGCAAGGCACGTATCGCGTGCACAAAAACTAGTTATACTATAAGCCAAGGGGAAGCAATGGTGTCCCCTAGGAAATGTCTTATTCGCCCTTGGTAAATATAAACTAACATATTTAAATCTTCTTTAACTAAGTCACTCTCTATTATAAAATTTTTAATAAAAGGAAGGTTTTAAATTTATCAAATAAACTACTACTTAAAACCTAAAACATTGATAGTAAAAAAATTATGATTAAAAAAACACAATTCATAAAGCAAATACAATTCAAAGAGTGTGAAATGTAAATTAACAATTTTTTATCTTTTTTTTTTCTTTTACAAGTTTCAAGCACGCATAGCGTGCAATAAAAAACTAGTATTATATAAGTCAAGGGGAGCAATGTTGTCCCCTTATACTATTACATAATTAAGCATAGCAAATTAGGCAATAAGTGTTTTTTTTTTTTAAAAAAAAGCTAAATTAAACACCATACAACATTACAACGTACTCCCTCCGTCACGTAAAAAAACAACAGTTGACTTTTCATGTATTTTGAGGAAGAGATTTAACCTAGTAAATGATCAAATTAGCCTAAATAATTTTAACTCAAGAAACTTATCATCCTATTCTTCTTTGTTTTAAAATTATTTAGGCTAATTTGATCGTTTACTAGGTTAATTCTCTTCATCAAAATAAGCGAAAAGTCAATTGTTGCTATTTTTGTGTGACGGAGGAAGTACAAAATTAACACAATCAATGAAATATTAACAAAATAGGTACTAGAGCTGCAAACGAGCCGAGCCGAGTAATTGTCTATTCAAGCAAAGCTTGATAAGTTTTAAAGTTGTTCGAGTATGACCGAGCTCGAACAAGTCTTTTCATTTCCTTGTTTGAGCTTGGCTCGTTAAGCTTTATGCTTGCTCGAGCTCGGCTAGAGCTTGCTCATTTAGATGTCGAGCTCGAGTTCAAATGTAAACGAGCTATAAACAATTCTTTATAAACAAACGAGTTTTACTAATTTTCCAACATTATTCATAGGAAATAATAAATTTGCAGATATTTATTATTAAAAACAAAGTTAACTTATTATTATAATGGTTGAATATGAAAATCGAATTATTACAATAATTTCTTTCATGCTAGTAATGAAAAAATGTTAAAAAAAGGACAAAAAAGGAAAAAAGTAGTAATAGCAAGGTTGATTCATTGCTTGTTAGTTGGTGCGTGGTGGCTTGTAGCTTTCACCATTCTTATGATACAATCATTTATTTAAGATGAAAAATAACTTTGTTTTAATTTAAGTAGGATTTTGGGTTAACTAAAAACGAGCTTTTTTCGAGTACTAATTCAATGAGCTTTTATTGAGTTATAAACAAGTTGTTCACGAGCCTTAACGAGTCGAACACATATGTGTTTGAGCTAGGCTCATTTAGTATTTGAGCATTGTATTTTTGTTCGAGCTTGTTTATTTGTTCCACGAACGAGCTTTGACTGAACTTGTTCACGAGTAGTTCGTGAACACACTGGCTCATTTGCACCTCTAATAGGTGCATTATTCAAAATTTAAAATGACAAATTGAAAAGCATATGAAAAAATTATTTATTGTATATATTTAAATTATAAGAATGTTATCAAAATACAAATTAAATTTCAATTATGAATCAAAAAATTAAATTTGAGAGCTCAGTTGATTCACCCACGAAAATGCTAGTATGAACATGTTAGATGTCCACAGGGTGGGATTCCTTGGGTTCAATTAGCACTAGACGAGAGTAATTAAACCCAAGAAATGTACTATCCATATTATCATAAAAAAGAATCATTATTGCGTAACACCGGTAATATATGACACCAGCATAGCTAATAGCAAATGTAAACCTTATTATCATAGCTAGTAGCAACTGAAATAAATATTCATAACAGAACAATTAAATTCCGTGAAGTTGTGGGTATTCATAAAAGGATTTTTTCCTCAGGTACCCCTGAGATTTGGGGAAATAGCTCATGTACCCTTGAGTTTTTTTTTTTTTTTTTTTTTTTTTTTTACTTTAGGTGCCCGACGTTAGACAAAATAGCTCATATGCCCTTAATGACCAAAAAATCGTTAAATAAATTGACACCGTTAGTTTATAGCTCCTAATTCAACTAATTAACAGCTAATTCCACTCCTTAACCCCTGATTAACCCATCTTTCTCCCTTAATACTCTACCTTCCTTCCATACTTCTCTCACCTCCATTGTTAAACCTCCATCTCCATTATTCTTCCCTCTACTCTGCTTCTTCCTTCCTCCTTATCTCCCCTCTCCACCATGATCATAATTAGGGGTGAAACTAAATCGGTCTAAAACTGAACACCGAACCAAACCAAAGCGTACAAGAAATTTGGTTCGATTTTTTTAAAAATTTGGTGCGATTTGGACTGAAATTTTTGGAAATTTCGGTTTTCGATTTTGAGTCAATTCAAAGTATAGGAAACCGTACTCCAAACCGTACACCGAAATGTGATGAATGAGTATGATATGTCTAATTATCTACTTGTACTTCGTAGGTCATAGGTTGGCCCAATTCAATGTTATGGCTCAAAACCAAATAACACTTAAATCTAAATAACCCTAAACTCATAACACTCCTTCGCCCCTTCAGTCCTCCCTCTCTCAGTCTCTCTACTGCCCCTCTCTCTCATCTCTCAACCTCTCAATCTCTCAAATCTCAATCTCTCCTAACAAAACCCTAAAAACCAACGGGTCAACTGCATTTATTTTTTTCTCGATCTTACATTCCAATCTCTCACTTTTGACTTGCTGAAGGTATGCACGACAATCTTTTTTTTTTTTGTTAATTTTTTTGTTCAATCTAGGTATGATGATTTTTTGTTGTCTAAATCTGGTTATGCTCGCGTAAGAACTGTCATGCTTTTTTGTTAATTTTATGAATTTTATTATATTATTAATTTTTTTGTGAAGATATAATTTTTGTTTTGCTAAAGGTTAATTTAATATCTTGTGACTGGATGGCGGGATTTCAATGACGGGATGGACTTACTGATGTTCTTCTGGCTTTCGCTGATGGTGTTTGTTTGATGTTGTAGTGAACAATTATTTAAGTACTTAATTTGTTATTTTGAACAATGAATTAATGATGTAATGAATTTAGTCAACTTACTAAGCTACTACTCTACTAAACTTGATTGTAATATTTTATTATGTAAGTTTGATGTTGAATTTTTGTTGGTTTTGGTAGTTTATGTAGTTTATTGGTATTGATTATGATTATTATGATATTACAGCAGGTTTGTGGGCTAAAAAAAAACCATAATTAAAATTTCGGTTCGGTTTGGATCCAAAGCCTAAAAACCCAAAATTTTTCGGTTTTGTTTGGACCGAAATAAAATATGGTTTGGATTTGGACTTAAACTTTAGAAACCGAAATAATACGGTTTGGATTTGGAGTTGATAATAAACCGAACCGTACATCGAACTTTCACCCCTAATCATAATTAACCAATTTCTTGTTTTATATGAACAAGTTATTGTACTTTATATTATAAATGCGACAATGGGTTCATGTTCATCGCTACATATCTGCTTATGATTKTCATCATCATCTAATTCCAAAATTAGAACCAAAACTCCAATTGTCAAACCARGTACCAATTTTCGAGCATATCATCCAACTGAAATTGAACATTCTCGAACCAAGTCCCAAGTTTTGTAATTGAGAACTCCTTATTCGAACTCAAAACAGCATAAATTGCTGAAATACGAGCCACAAAATGCAGAATTCGAACCATAACATTGAATTTTGAACTCAAACCTAATTTCCGAACTCCATTGTTGCAGATTTTCGAACAAACATGCGTAGAACTCAATTTGAGGCTTTTAATGGTGCATGGGTGGAGCTGCTCAGGGGGTTGTAGGTCAGGGGTATGCATGGGTCGACCTCGAACCTAATTACCTCGATTGTTGTTGCGAATTTTTGTTGGTGTTGTTGCTCGAAATAGCAGATTTTCGAGCCCAGATGTGCAAATTGTTGCTGTTGTTGTTGTTCAAATTATTTTTGTTGGTGGCGTTGTGGCGGTGGCTGCTCGTGGGTGGTGGACTGGGGTGTGGGGCTGCTCGTGGTGGTGAGATGGGTGGCTATGGAAAGTGGGTAATGGAGGTGGAAGAGAATAAGGATGATGAAAGAAGGGTGTTGGTAATGGAGGAGTTTAGAGGTTAATAGTATAATTAGGGGGAAACGACTGACGGTATTAGTTTTTCCGTTAGAGTAAGGACATATGGGCTATTTTATCTAACGTCGAGGGTACTTGAGGTAAAAATTAAAAAAAAAAACTCAGGGGGTACATGAGCTATTTCCCCAAATCTCAGGGGTACCCGAGGAAAAAATCCTTCATAAAAAGTAACAACGAAAGTTACATACTTCGTTTTTTTACGGGTAAAGTAAAATTAATTATTAAGAGCAAAAACATCCGAAGATACAAAGGTCGAGATTTGGGGAGGGTAATCCTCAATCCAAACTCTTAACTCATCAAAACTAAAGGCTGATCTAGCTAATTCATGTGCTACTTTGTTTCCACTTCTTCCAACATGGGCAAAGGAATAAGATTGACATTTATTTGCAATAAATAGAATGCCTCTAACAATGGAATCAAAATAGCTTGAGTCAACTTGCTTCTTCGACAGATGACTATGGAGCTTCAAAGAGTCAGTTTCAATGACAATGTCACGTAGCCCAGCATCCCAAGCAATCTTAATAGCTTCACGAGTTGCCAAAGCCTCTCCCATATCCACCTCGCATTCCACCTGTTGCTTACTGCACATTGCTAACATAACATCCCTAACATAATCTTTGACTACAACACCTAAACCAACCAGTAAGAAAGATACATCTGAATTTAGCTTGTACATACCTTGATTTGGTGTATGCCATGCTGTATTGCTTCTCCCCTGAAAGTATAGATTATACTCAAGAGGGGGGGTGAATTGAGTATTGAGTGTATGTTGTAAATTTTTTGTGTTGAGAAGACCAGTTAAGAACCAGTCCTCAAGCAGCGGAAAGTAAATGCAAGAAATAAACAATACCAAGATAACGAGGTTCGACTTCTAATAAGTCTACGTCCTCCACTCATTCACTCTTTTATTAATCACCTCTGATTGACAAAAGAATACAAACAATCCGAATATGCACCTCTGCACAAATAGATCCCCAACTTCCACCTATGAAAGTTCTACCCAATCACCAACTATGGTGATTCAAATGAACTTGATCCCTGACCAAGTTCCCCAGCAAATTAAACCCTTAATATGCTCACTTGACAACACTTTGTCTCTAAAATACAAAACAACCTTAATGCTTAGAATGAGAGTAAATTAAAACCTAATTGTAGTAATGGATTGATGCTAGATCGATATCAAGAGAGAGCTTTTGCAACTATGATTTTCGTAGAAGACTCGTGCAAAAAGTGTTAGAGTTTGTGTATCTGAAGTCCTATTAAGTAAGCCTTTGGTAAGTATATTGCATGAGATCACGAGAATATATTTTCCTTGGAAATAAGATAATATTTCACGGAAAATATATTCTACTGATTTTTATTTGCAATCAAATAAAATTAGCTTATGAACTCAACAATATACTTTCCATACTTAAGAGGCTTTCCTGCACAAAAACCCTTTCATCTGTTTATTTTCAAAATCAATTTTATGCAAAAATAAACTTTCTAAAAATACGGATGTTAGGAAGTAAACTTGAGAGGACTGGTCTAGAACTGTTCCCAAATTGTTCAAGTCAACTCAAGTTACTTGAAGTTGTCTATAACAAGCAACCGAGATTACTTGTTATATCCAACTTGCTCAACTCTTTAATACTGACCTTTATAGTGCATTTTATCAATCCAAAACTACTTACATTGCAACTAAGAGCTAAATCTATAACTCTTGAAAGCTTGGTCTTCATGCAATCTTCGAGATGTAGCTTCATGAGCTTCATCTTTACAATCTTTGAACTTGAGTCTTTTATCTGCACATGCAAACAGAACTTGTATATCTATTTTAGTTCAAAGTGGTTTGTCATCATTCAAAACTTAAGGTAGAAACTCAACATCCCCTCCAAGCTGCCTCTCTTAGTATTGCTATTGGCCTTCTCATACTCACCAACTATGCTCACTGCCTTCTCCACCACTACCTTGCAAGGAATTTTCTGCCCTTGAGAACACCATGCATTCCTCTTCAACCAAACACCCCATGCAATGGACCAAAAGATAGTCCACCAACACTCATCTAGTTTCCTTGTCTCAAGAGAAACAAGTATATCATCAATAGTTTTAATATTCTGGCCATCAAACTCTAGTCGCAATGGTGAGGTTTTCTAGATTTTGCTAGCTTCAACACACAAGAAGGACATATGTAGTATATCCTCTCCAACTTTTCCACAAACAGGGCACATAACATCTATGCACAAACCTCTCTTAGCCAGATTCTTCCTTACTGGTAGGGCACAGTTGTTTCCACCTTAGACTAGCTATGTTCTCATTCAACAAAGAAGAAGGGCCCTTCACTGCCTAAAGCTCCTCAAAGTAAGCTTCTCCGTGCTCAAATTTCGGCTAAAAGAAACTTTAGAATTTTCCATATTCAGTTTTTGTCCAGCAGCAATATCATAAGTTGAAAGAATGTCCATCACTTTATTCACTTCTTCCTCCGTAGCTCTGATAAATAATAAGCTATAATCTGCAAAGAAAAGGTGAGGTATGGGATCAACCTTTCTTCCTATTTTGATTCCATGCAATTCTTTTTTCAGCTCTGTATCTCGTAAAAGCGAAGATAAACCTTCTGCACACAAGATAAATAAGAATGGGGACAAAGGATCCCCTTGACGTAAACCTGTGCTAGGTTTGAAGTGACGATAGGGTTGTCCATTAACAAGTACAAAGAAAGAAGCCGAAGTTACACAATTCATAATATTTCGAATAAAACCACAAGGAAACCCCATTTTCTGCACGACTTGTTCCAAGAAACACCACTCGACTCTATCATACGCCTTGCTCATCATATCCAATTTTAAGCCCAGAAAGCACTTCTTGCCCTTCATCTTTTTCCAAAAAAATGAAAGCACTCATATGCAACCAAGACATTATCAGTGATTAAACGCCCGGGAACAAAACCACTTTGCGATTCATGAAACCACAGGAAGGACTCTTTTGAGACGATTAGCAAGGACCTTTGACACAATCTTGTAAAGCACATTGCATAAACTTATAGGCCTAAAGTCCACCGGTTTGTCACAAATCTTTTTCTTAGGGGTTAAGGCAAAAAAAAGTGTGATTAATACTACTAATATCAGCATTGTCATTCAAAATAATTAGTACGAAATTAATCACATCATTGCCAATAATTGACCAAAATTCCTGATAGAAAAGAGCACACATACCATCAGGTCCGGGGGCTTTCGTAGGGTGCATTTGATTAAGCGCATTCTATACCTCCTCTCCTGTATATTTCGCATTCAGTTAACTTGCCATCACTGCTGTTATCAAGGGATGCATCGTCTCAATCACTCGAGCAGGGTCTACACCATCTTCTGTAGTGAATAGCCCTTTAAAGAAAGCAACAAAAACCTCCGTAATCTAACTCTCCTTTTCATATTTATTTCCAGCATCATCATATATACATTTAACTGAATTCCTTTCCCGCCTTTGCATTGTCTTAGCATGAAAGAAACTCGAATTTTTGTCCCCATGTTGTATCCAATTTTGTCTGCTACGTTGGTGCCAATATTCCTCCTCTCGAGCCTTAAGCTCACTCATTCTTGCATCAACAGCTTTAACCTGGAAAATAACTTCCTCTGTTTTTCCTCCTTGATTAAGCGCTCCATATGTGCTCGACATGCTTTCATTTCCTTACTGAAATTACCAAAGGTATTATTGCTCCATGTACGCAACTTAGCTGTGACATAAGATAGATTTGCCTTGCAATCTTCACCTCTTTTCCAAGATTCTTCCACCACATCCTTACTTGAATCCTCCCTCAACCACATTTCCTCAAATTTGTAAATGCGCTTCTTCTTTTTTCCTTCAATATCTCCCACTTGAGTCTTGATAGTCATTAAAATTGGCAAATGGTATGAAATTCTCTTTGGTAAATGAGTGATGAAGGTTTTATGATACTCAAGAGGGGGGGGGGGGGTTAATTGAGTATTCTGTTCTCTTAGGTTATTTTTCTTTCTTTTCGGATTCAGTATGAGGAACTAGTTGGGTTGGTTCCTGTATGCAGCGGAATGTAAACAAAATAATAAAGGACACACAAAGTTTAACGAGGTTCACCCAACTCTGGGCTACGTCCTCCTACCCTATGTTCTTTTATTAATCTACTCNTCAATTTACTTGAAGTTGTCTATAACAAGCAACCAAGATTACTTGTTATATCCAACTTGCTCAACTCTTTAATACTGACCTTTATAGTGCATTTTATCAATCCAAAACTACTTACATTGCAACTAAGACCTAAATCTATAACTCTTGAAAGCTTGGTCTTCATGCAATCTTCGAGATGTAGCTTCATGAGCTTCATCTTTACAATCTTTGAACTTGAGTCTTTTATCTGCACATGCAAACAAAACTTGCATATCTATTTCAGTTCAAAGTGGTTTGTCATCATTCAAAACTTAAGGTAGAAACTCAACATCCCCTCGAAGCTGCCTCTCTCCGTATTGCTATTGGCCTTCTCATACTCACCAACTATGCTCACTGCCTTCTCCACCACTACCTTGCAAGGAATTTTCTGCCCTTCAGAACACCATGCATTCCTCTTCAACTAAACACCCCATGCAATGGACCAAAAGATAGTCCACCAACACTCATCCAGTTTCCTTGTCTCAAGAGAAACAAGTATATCATCAATAATTCTAATATTCTGGCCATCAAAATCTAGTCGCAATGGTGAGGTTTTCTAGATTTTGCTAGCTTCAACACATAAGAAGGACATATGTAGTATATCCTCTCCAATTTCTCCACAAACAAGGCACATAACATCTATGCACAAACCTCTCTTAGCCAGATTCTTCCTTACTGGTAGGGCACAATTGTTTTCACCTTAGACTAGCTGTGTTCTTATTCAATGAAGAAGAAGGGCCCTTCGCTGCCTTAAGCTCCTCAAAGTAAGCTTCTCCGTGCTCAAATTTTGGCTAAAAGAAACTTCAGATTTTTCCATATTTAGTTTTTGTCCAGAAGCAATCTCATAAGTTGAAAGAATGTCCATCACTTTATTCACTTCTTCCTCCGTAGCTCTGATAAATAATAAGCTATCATCTGCAAAGAAAAGGTGAGGTATGGGATCAACCTTTCTTCCTATTTTGATTCCATGCAATTCTTTTTTCAGCTCTGCATCTCGTAAAAGCGAAGATAAACCTTCTGCACACAAGATAAATAAGAATGGGGACAAAGGATCCCCTTGACGTAAACCTATGCTAGATTTGAAGTGACGAGAGGGTTGTCCATTAACAAGTACAGAGAAAGAAGCCGAAGTTACACAATTCATAATATTTCGAATAAAACCACAAGGAAACCCTATTTTCTGCACGACTTGTTCCAAGAAACACCACTCAATTCTATCATACGCCTTGCTCATATCCAATTTTAAGCCCAGAAAGCACTTCTTGCCCTTCTTCTTTTTCCACAAAAAATGAAAGCACTCATATGCAACCAGGACATTATCAGTGATTAAACGCCCGGGAACAAAACCACTTTGCGATTCATGAAACCACAGGAAGGACTCATTTGAGACGATTTGCAAGGACCTTTGACACAATCTTGTAAAGCACATTGCATAAACTTATAGGCCTAAAGTCCACCGGTTTGTCAAAATCTTTTTCTTAGGAATTAAGGCAAAAAAAAGTGTGATTAATACTACTAATATTAGCATTGTCATTCAAAATAATTAGTACGAATTAATCACATCATTGCCAATAATTGACCAAAATTCCTGATAGAAAAGAGCACACATACCATCAGGTCCGGGGGCTTTCGTAGGGTGCATTTGATTAAGCGCATTCTATACCTCCTTCTCCTGTATATTTCGCATTCAGTTAACTTGTCATCTCTGCTGTTATCAAGGGATGCATCGTCTCAATCACTCGAGCAGGGTCTACACCATCTCCTATAGTGAATAGCCCTTCAAAGAAAGCAACAAAAACCTCCGTAATCTGACTCTCCTTTTCATATTTATTTCCAGCATCATCATATATACTGTTAACCGAATTCCTTTCCTGCCTTTGCATTATCTTAGCATGAAAGAAACTCGAATTTTTGTCTCCATGTTTTAACCAGCTTTGCCTGCTACATTGGTGCTAATACTCCTCCTCACGAGCCTCAAGCTCACTCATTCTTGCATCAACAGCTTTAACCTGGAAAATAACTTCCTCTGTTTGTTCCTCCTTGATTAAGCGCCCCATATGTGCTCGACATGCTTTCATTTCCTTATTGAAATTACCAAAGGTATTATTGCTCCATGTACGCAACTTAGCTGTGACACAAGATAGATTCGCCTTGCAATCTTCACCTCTTTTCCAAGATTCTTTCACTACATCCTTACTTGAATCCTCCCTCAACCACATTTCCTCAAATTTGAAAATGCGCTTCTTTTTTCCTTCAATATCTCCCACTTGAGTCTTGATAGTCATTAAAATTGGCAAATGGTCTGAAATTCTCTTTGGTAAATGAGTGATAAAGGTTTTATGATACTCAAGAGGGGGGGGGGGGGGTGAATTGAGTATTCTGTTCTCTTAGGTTATTTTTCTTTCTTTTTGGATTCAGTATGAGGAACTAGTTGGGCTGGTTCGTGTGTGCAGCGGAATGTAAACAAAATAATAAAGGACACACAAAGTTTAACGAGGTTCACCCAACTATGGGCTACGTCCTCCTACCCTATGTTCTTTTATTAATCTACTCCGAAAAACAAAGAACACACTCACCCTGCTGTTTCCCTACTCCGGGAACCAGCACACCCCACACTCAACTCTGAATGTGCACTCGACTCACACTCGTAAGTCCAACTTGTGCTACATGGCACACGAAATACTGGGATTCATTAAAGTGGTCGATAGAGACTGTTCTAATATGTATACGTGAAGGGGAGGTGTGCGAGAGGTGGAGTTCTCAGCCACAGACGATTCGCTCAAAGGAGTGTAATGTACCGAGGACGATGGAAGCGTATGTGCCAGGCAACACTATTTGCACCGGTTAAGAGGGCATTGAGTAGGAGAGAGACACTATCAAGAAGTAAGCGCACTGTTCTGTAGTAGCCAATCTTGAGTGTGCCTCGGCGGGAAGGGTTGTATTTGCGGGGATGGGCTTGTGTCCGCGAGCCACAATGAGCTGAGAATGAGGATAAAAGCATAAGCACAGATCGCTTCACTCCAGCATGAGTGGTCCTCGAGAGCTCCAGTGTTGTTGAAACGAGCAAGGACTGGTTAGAGAGTTGTTCATTGGTAATAAGCACATGCGGGCGAATGGGTTACAAGATCTGATTCGTACTCATGTCCCCGTAGGCCTCCCAGATTGATCAGATGTTGGAAAACGAGCAGGAGCGCCTACTAGCTTGTACTTGTTAATGAGCCCGCTCCGGCGAGCCCCAGTTACCGCGCCCTCTAGATACTTGGGTGTGCGGGCGTCTTGAACGCATTAATCATATCCCTAATCACTAGTGACGAGGGGCACGGTGGCGATCCATACCCTTGCTAAAGGATGACAACACCCACTACAACAATCGAGAGCATTCAATGCGGATTCTCACAATTGGCTAGGATTTGACAATAGCTATGACGTTGGCCTCGAAGCTGAGTAGACTACGCCCCCTGGGCTGAAGGATAGTCTGTCGGTGAGCCGAGATAGCCTACAGTTTTTGGCGACTTCACTGGGGAATACATCAGCGCATTGTCGGGGATGAGTGATCTTTGGCTCAGTATCGGCTTCGAAAGTCTCGTAGTTCCATATCATAATCAATTGAATTTTGCTTGTGAAACCTTCGAATAGGTCAATCTGCCGATTAGGCTCCTTGTGGTGCATTCTTAGTAAGGGGCCAGGTGTTCTACTTTCTCTCCTCGCAGATCACTCTTAAGACCTATTGTGGGATCTGAATGTTAAGCACGAATTTTTGCTTCTCTAGCACTGTGCGCTTAATGTGCTTGGTGGCGGATCCCATCTCAGGCTAAGCGTTCAAGTTCTCTATCCCGCCCATGCGGGTGTAGAATGGCACGTGTTACTAATATGTATCAAGGTAAGAAGCTGGGAATGTGTATAATCGTCGTGGCTCATACATCACCAATGTTGTGGTGGTGAAATCTGAGCTACGCTCTAGGAAGATCTTCTACTGCTTGTCTAGATATATAGTTATCTACCGACCAATCATGCGAGCTTGGCTTGATTTCAGAAGTCTTTAGAACCATCCTGGATGGATGGTGTCCAAAGTAATAGGGAAAGCAACCGAAGTGAATAGCTCTTTGCTCATTCCTTAAGGACATTGAGATATTGAAGTGGCGGGGAGGTGGTCCTCTGGGTTCTTCAGTTCCCCTTGACGTTGGGCATATCAGTGATGAAACTTCTAGAAGCTGGCCCTTAATATCATACCATCAGCAACACGAGGCCCTTGAACTGAATTTTTCGGACATTCTCTTGACCATCTCTTAGTTGCTTTCCACGTATCCAGACTTAGACACAGCCCGTTCCTATTAGTTTTCACGTTCTCTAGATCCGTTCTATCTTAAGTGAATAAATTCGATTGTGTTTCATAGTGCACAGTAGGAGTGGCTTGCTTGTTAATCACTCCGTTGATTTCTTCTTCCATCTCAGCTTCAAATCAATACGTACTAACCACCTACAGACGCATGGAGCCAGTCTCTTATAATTTTCTTGGGATCCTGTTCGCTTGAATTGTACATCATGTTTTCTCAGCACTCGCATCCACATTAGGAGCCCATTCACAAATAATGCAATTTCTTTTCATAGAGCTACTGATGTCGAAGCGCATAGAATTGCAACATGAGGCACTTCGTAAGCTTCTTTCTCTAGAATTATCACAATCAGAATACTGTAACTTGACTTACGATTAAGACGTTTGGACACCTCTCATGATATTCTCGTAAATTAGGTTCAATTCAATTCTGTTAATTGGCAAGGCACTTAGACATCTGAATTAAGGTTAAGTGTTTACATTCAGCTTGAAACCCTACTTAAAGAGACTAGCTGAATAGGTGTCAAGCTCGGGTAATGTAGGGCTTTCTTATATTCTCTGAATTAGGTTCGTTTCAACTTCACATCCAAGAACCTTAAAACTGAACTAGGTTCGATCATAAGACTCAACGTCCTAGGAACTTTGATTCAAGGCCTAGGCCCATCTTTCAATTTCAACTGTGGGTCAGGCGTCCAGAGGTCTTATCATAACTGGAGACAAATAGATGTGGCCCGTTCTCTTTATGGTGCTATATACAATCTCTTCTCGAGTTGCTAGCGAACATCCAAGACTACAATATACTACCACGCATTTTTATGAAGACGCTAGCTAAGACACCATTCAAAGTCTAAAAGAACTTGAACACAGACTCTTCATTTATATATCTGAAGATCCCAGAACCTCAAGAACTTCAGGATTTTGAGGGTGTTTTGTGATCTAGAAGAGAGGTTTCAGAGTAGAACCTAAGAACATTTCTGTCTTCTGGGTTCTAAAGTGTGAATTAGTCATTGATTTTGATATGGGCATAAGATAGCAAACCTAGAACTTCCTGATCTACTAAGGTGTGCTCAGAGGGCTACTGAAGAGGTAACAAAGACTCTACAACAACCATAAGCTCGGCGTCCGCCTTTTCAGAATTAAGCTGACCGATCCACTTAGACTCTATTAAGACACTCTTCATGGCGAAGAACTCATGTAGAAAAACATGTTGAATGGGTGTTTCTAGCACAATGCTCGGAGGCTTTGGTGAATTCTCTGCAGCTTGTAAAACCGAATCGACAAGCGAAAAGATGCTGATTGGGGACTGAAAGAAATTAGGACAGGTGAACATAACTTCAGAGGTACAGAAGGTTGAAGGTTGAAGCGGAGCCTGAATTGGTGCAGGGGTTGAAGAGTGGTGTAATTCAGGGGACGCATTAAAAGGATGTCTGAGACTTCGAATTGCGAATACATCTCGAGAGTTCTGAGAAGCCAGTATAAACAAGGGCTGAGAGCAACTAGATAGATTAATTTTGGTCAAGAGAATGGGTCCGTTCAACAATTCAGGAGTGCAAGGTCCCGACGTTCGTTTAAGGTAGGATTGAAGATTTTATAGGGACCTGCTTCCTAACGTTTAAGTGGATTTTTCATGGCTGATTTGCCTACAAGTTCAAGGGATACTGAAGAAGCCCAGAACAGACACCTCCGCACTTTCAATATCTCAATGGTCTAAGGAATGAAGCAACAGAGCTATTCACTTCGGGTTGACCTATTTACTTTGGACACATTCCATGACCAGGTTGGTTAGCAAAGACCCTCTGATCAACCGAAAGCTCGAATGATTGTGGAATATATCAAACACGAGTTCCAAAAGCATACAGTACAATTCCCACTTCGCTGTCGGTCTCCGTGAATCTACGAGGCGCCCGCCATAACGTCAAGCAAGAAGGAGATTGAGACGAATTAAATTTCACTAACTTTTCTTTAACGGCTTGGAGGGACGAAATAGCCGCTCAAGGATGACCAATAGGCGTATACATTCCAGTGTTGATAAGAGGAAAGATCAAAAGTCTCGCATGGTCATCAACGAACCTTAGACACTCTAAGCAAGTATCGGAGAGCTCAACTCAAGTTTTAAGGCCATTGATTTCATTTACTGGGCGTCTACAAAGGTTGGCCTCTGCTAGTTGAGGAAGTGTTCAAGCGGCGAAGTTCTAAGGGTAACTACGTGTGTGGGGCGCTAGAATTGACAAAACTTAACAAGAAAGGTGGCTCCTTTTTCCAACACTGACAAGTCACGCCACATTACCAATCGACAACTTTCTACCATCCCGGCTCTTCAACAACAGGCCTTCGAGGACCACCAAGGACATTTTTTCCCAATTGGCATGACTTATGAGCAGGCCTTTGATAGATTAACTGCAAAAGGTGCACTTGCTCCTATTGGACCCACTCCAGATCATTCAGATGACAAGAATCTAAGAATTGGAATCCCAACTCTTATGTGTAAGTTCCCACAAGGAGGGGTCACACCACTGGAGAATGGCATTTTTGAAGCAATAGGATTCAAACATGTAAGATGGTCGCTCCCAGTCCTCCAGCGGCGAGGAAAATCAAATCCACCCCACTTGCAACCATGATCACCCCAAGGCGTGGGCATCGATCTGCGCGGTCTTCTCCAGATTGAGTCATAGGTCCAGTCCAAGCTATCTAATCTTTTCAATTCACTGTCTCTTGAAGTCTATGTAGTCTTTAAAAGTAAACCATGTATGTTTCAGTTTTCGTTCAGCAATAAATGATTCATTTGTTTTGGCATATTATTTTCTAATTCTATGCAGTCTCAACACTCATTGGCACAATTGGTTTAATCTAATACTGATATTATTTATTGAAATTGAACAATGCCCAAGAGAGGCCTTTTTTCACGCTCCAAAAATGACCTCCCTTCATACCCTTTGGTCACATCAAATCAAAAATCCTTGCAACTTTTGAGCCAAAACACTATCATTTGCCTATCTTCTTTCATCACCCACTTACCTAACCCTTTGGACAAACGGGCGTAGGAAACACGGTGCAAAAGAAAGAAAGAACAAGTAACATGGGCAAAAAGAAAAAAAAAAAAAAGAAGAGAGCAAAAATCAAAGTTCAATACAAAAATCATCAAAAAATGCAAATCCAAAAGTTTCAAGCCCAGAACAAATAAAAAGCAAAGAGTCTAAAGAGCCACTTGCGCACCGTGGGTACTTCGTAGATCATCGATCTCTTTTCAACCTCAAACCACAGCGCTCACATTAAAACACAAAAGCCCTGCTCACACAGGCATTGTCCCAAATCATCATCAAGAAACAGGGGTCCTGATTCCGTAAGGATACGTAGGGACCTTTCTCGAGGTTCGAAACCGCATTAACATAAATCGTTTGAGGCCTTTTGAGTGCTTTGACTTGCTAAGAATTTGTATAGGTTTGCCAATCTGAACTGACATAGACTCATGCTGAACCTACATCATTAGCCACTAAGCATCTACGCCACTATCTATTGCCCTAGCACAATTTTGACCTTTATACTTTTTATTCTCGACCATAGCTCATTCTTTGGTCCCTTCAAGGACTCTTGACATCAATCAAATAAGAACAGTACCTGACCTTTGGGTTAGTACATCTTATTGGGGAACCTCATCCATACAATCTATCCACTCCCTATGTTGACTCTAAGTCGTAAAACTACATTGTCTCAAAATCTCGGCTGGGGGCTCGTCGTCACTCATGACCCCTTAATTTCCAGTTGGGCGGCTTCTTGTCTCATAAGGCCCTATTACGTGTTTCAAGTCTATTTGCTATCAAGTTTTTTGGAAAATATGAAAAATTTCGCTTATGGATCCTGTCACTGTTCCACAAAGTCTTGTCTCACCGAGTTAAGTCAAGTCGATGTCCATTCAAATTCAAGCTCTAGTCACAAGTAACGCCGAGTCGAGCCATAGTCTCGTCCAAGATGTCACTTTCTCCAAGTCACTCTCAAATGACACTCTTCAATTGGCACTTGGTACTAGGATTAGACTCTAGTATAGTCCTTTCATGTCTAGAACCAGACCTAGACTAGACTCTTTCAAATTCAAAGACTCATTCAAATCATGTCTAGAATACCTAGACAGACACTCTCAAATCATGTCTAGAACCACCTAGACTAAGACTCTTTCAAATTCAAAGGCTCATTCAAATCATGTCTAGAATCAGACTAGACAAGACCTCTCAATCATGTCTTGAACAGACCTAGACAGACTCCTTCAATTCAAGACACTCTCAGATCATGTCGAACCAGACCTAGACAAGACTCTTTCAAATTCAAAGATTCCTCTCAAACCATGTCTAGAACCAGACCTAGACAAACCTTTCAAATTCAATGACTCTGTCAATCATGTCTAAAATCAGACCTAGACAACCTTTCAAATTCAATGACTCTTTCAAACTATTGTCTAGAACCAGACCTAACAGGCCCTTCCAAATTCAAAGACTCTTTCAAAAATCAATGACTCTGCCCTCCTCTCATATCAAGGTCACAAGTTACAGGTCAAATTGCATGCAATTTCTCTAGACATAAAACAGACCTATGTGTCACCCAAGGTAGTTCCTTAATCCTGAATTAGGGCTATTATTTTCAAGTCAACGCTCATTTCCTCGGAAAGCATGGATTGCGTCTGCATTCTCCCAGTCAGCCGAACGAAGAATGATCGTCGAGGACTCGGACCGCACGGACAACGGCTACAGGTAAAACTAACCTTTTGTTTTGGCAGGTACCTGGCGAAAAAGGGTAACTCAGGGTCGCAGAAACGCTTGAGTTGCTCTCGTCCCGATCGAATACTTTGACTTTCAGTCCAAGTGGGGCGTTCTGTAGACACCTAAAAATGTCTCCCAAATAGAACCGTGATGAAACATACCGCGTCTCGCGATTGTTTTGACTTCAGAAAAGATGCTTTGAACTCACAAAAAGTTGGAAATACGTGAGGTCGTACTCGAATTATTGAGCAAAGGTCAAATACAAGGCAAAAATATTTTCTTTCGGTTTTTCGATAATCTCAAAGGTTTTCAAACAAGTTACGCTGGCGATTCTCATGCTTTTTGTTTTTCATCATGTTCGTCACATTTTCTGAATCGTCAGTATTTTTAAATTTTTTCTGTTTTTCTATGATTTTCTATGAATTTGCAATGTTTAATACGCAGAATACGCAGAAAATACATGAATAATTAGAAAATACGCGGAATGTTCTAGAAAGCGACTTTCTTGCGAAAGGAGGCGTCTAGAATATACCGTAATCTAGAAAATCGAGACGTATGCAAAGAATATTCCGAATTGAAATATTCAGATTTTGGAAAAATTATATACGCAGAAATGGAGCGTATATACGCAGAAATGGAGCGTATATACGCAGAAATGGAGCGTATATACGCTGATCAGGAGCGTATATACGCACCATAGCAGCGTATAATCGCAGCTTCAAGCCATACGAGAATTCCAAAATTTTTATGGAAAGTGAGCAAATGTCAGCGTTATATGCTACACATGAGCGATATACGTAGGAAGGCAGCGTAATACGCTCCTCTGTAGCTATATACGCAGGTTTTTCCTTCTCGTTTTGCCTCGTGCTATAAATACACCCTTGCCTTGCTCAGTCGAGGCAAGCACAATTCCAGACATACGTCTACTCTCTCTCTCTCTCTAAACACTCTAAACACATTCGTTCTTGAGTTCTAAGCATCGATTCTGTTCGATTCAACAAGCGAAATAAGGTAAAATCTGAGATTACTACACCAAAAACATATTTTTTCACTCTTTTTTTTGATCTTTTCTCTCTTAATTTGATTAACCATATTATGAGTTTTAATTCATTAAAACAATGTAGAAATCCACTTTTATTAATTCATGTAATATGTAGGATTGTCATCATGTTTTCAATTTCGTTTTCATTACACTTATTATTATTATCATCATCTTGTCACAATCATATCATGCATATCGTTATTGTCATACTAACAGTTTCTTTGTCTGATTAGCGATTCGATAGCAATTCGATCAAAGAAGTCTCTTTTAGTTTTTGCGTTAACAATTTGTGTTTTGCAGCGACAAGGAGAAGGAACACATATATCTTATCATGCTCACTAACCTTTGGTTTCATGTCTCGTTTATATATATTTTCTATCACACTTATATATATTTTTAAACAAGACCGGAATTTAATTGCTTGTCCATTAACGTCAGATAATCATGGACGACCGGTTATAGCACCTTATTAACATTGACTAACATCAAGTGATCGCTTGTCCATTATAGAAGTCATTGTTTATACATAATAGTAACCCACTAGTAATTGGTGCGCTTTCAAAGTCAAATCGATATTTTCTTGAATTCAATTGTTATGATTTATGGAACTACAATGAGACGAGTAGAGGCCGCTACATGCGGGCGAATTTGGGTTAAGATTGATTCGTACCATGTCCCTGAACCCCGACTGGTTACTTGATTGGACGTGGGGCCATTGATTTGGCACCAATGTTCGGGCGCCGTGAATAACCTATATAGGCACGGTGCGATCCCCTCAATTCGACAACAC